>JAWWMW010067859.1:0-14938 GCA_035048345.1 Echeveria elegans | reverse complement strand
ATTGGTAATATCACTTTTTACGGGTGGCTATTGGAAAAACCCGTATTTTACGGGTGGTTTTCGGTAATAAACCCTTTTATATAATGTATCACTGTGTTCATGCATGTTGCAATCTGCGTTATGGTGGGTGAATGGTGGAGTGGAAGTGCATGTTGTTTGTTAGAAGGTGTGATGAAATTAAACCTTATTCAAATAGCAAAAATAAGGGCAATGGTTTTTAGATAGGTCTCTACTGGCTGCTAGGCAATGATTTGGTCAAATGATATTCACCTTAATTAAAGCACTAGAGAGATTGTTGTTTTATTAGATTTATCCTTTTTATAATTTGTCATTAGGGCAAATAGTTTTCTCACACATATGCAAGTGATATAATTTCTTATTTTTCACTAAGGCCTTGTTTGGTATGTAGTTCGCAATAAGAATGGGACTCTGAATCAGATTGTAATCGGAATTGAATAATGAATCATTAGTTTGGTACAATATTTTGTTTGAGGTCGGAATCAACTATTTTTTTTATAAAAAATAATTTAAAATATTCACTTTCGTATACTATTTATAATATGTAATAAATATTAAAAATATCACTTTAAAATAACTATGTTGATAAAGTTTTATTTGGAATGGTTGATACCCAAGGTTCTTTTTTAATATTGGAATGAGTTTACAAGGAATTGATAGAAAAAAATTCTTAACCAAAAAGGTTTTTCAAACAATGATTTTTGATACCTATTCCTGAAACCGTACCCAAGGATTCTGATCTGGGGCCTAATTTTTAACATTACTACTATAAAGGTTGATTAAAGAAGCAGTAATCAAAAATCACAATATCAAAATGAAAACACTTAATTATTAACGACGTATTTTCTTGTTAATTTGATACCTATTTGATCTTTGAATAAATATTTCATTCAGAATTTATTGCCCAAATTTTTATTGTTTAATGTTCAATTATTCGCCTGCTAATTTATTGGTTATTGGTGTGTAATAAATTTTAGATAATAAATATCTTATTATTGTAGCTGTATAATCCATTATCGGAAAAAAAAATTCAATCCTTTAATTAAGGAGTATGCATAGCCTCAGGGCCACGATGGACGCCATCAAACCCGCATTCCATATTTAAAATCAGGCAGCTAAATCCGTTTCATCTGAACCGTTCATATAACGCATCAACGTATCAGATTCCATCAAAACAACAAAATGGTTTATTTTTCTAGTAATTAAATCATTTTAAATTCCCATTTTCCGCAACACTCCACACACTCCTTCTCGAAACTTCCATCGATTTCTCGACCCGGTTCGACTCTACGAAAACCCGGCTCCGGTCGTCCGTCGGAACTCGCTACGTAATTTCAATTCGTCGATTTCAGATTTACGAAATTGGAATCGGATTCGGAAATTTTGGGATTTTACGGTTAGTTGTGAATTTTGTGATGAGCGATGCGTGAACGCCGGAGTGGAGCTCGGAGGGGACGGGGATCAGCGAAGGAGAAGGATCGGAGTGTTCCCGAGGAGGACGAAGGAGGTGCGATTGCGACAAGGACAAGGAGAAGGCTTGCGGCGGCGGTGGTGGTTGGAGAAGAGGAGCGTGAGAGAGTGGCGGTGGATGAGAAGGTAGTTGTGGAGGAGAAGAAGAAGAAGATTATGGATGATTTGAATAGTGGTGGTGAGAAAGGGATTGTTGAAGTGGGTGATGATGATGAGGGAAGCTCCCCGCCGATTCCTGAAAAGGTTCGATTTTGTGTGATTTTCTTGATTGTTTTTGCCTTCTTGAATGTGTACTGGAGTTAGCCATTACTCGTTAGTGATTTAGATTGTAAAGTTACCAGTTTTACTAGGGAGATTATAATTTTGTGGTGTGTGTGTTTTAATTGCTGTTGAAACTTTAATGTTCACTTGTTACGGAGTTTTTTTTAGCTGGAGTCGCAAATGGTATTTCAGGATCTGGTTTTTGTTGATCACGCTTTCGTTTAGTTTTTATATCATTCTCAATGAGATTGCCATTGCGCCATTAGTGATTTTAGCGAGCTTGTTTGGTATTGCGAGTGAGTGCTGCATTCAAGTTGCACAACTATAGCGCATTTGGTTACTAATCATTACCATACTGGGAAAAATATAATTCCACTGAACAGAGGTTCCTTTTCCTCTATCAGGTGCAAGTTGGTGGTTCCCCGCTCTACATAGTTGAAAGAAGACTGGGAAAAGGAGGGTTTGGACAGGTGTTCCTTGGTCGTCGTGTATCTGTTGGTAATACGAGTGAAAGAACCGGTCCAGGAGCTATTGAGGTTGTAAAGGAGTTTTTTTTCTTGTTTTTTTTAAAGATTGACCTTATCGATTTATGATTTATGACTGTTGTTAATTTTAAATAATTACTATTTTAGGTGGCTTTGAAATTCGAACATAAAAGTAGCAAGGCTTGTACTTCTGGGCCACCTTATGAGTGGCAAGTGTACAAGTGAGTGATTTTAGTAGAGCATTTATTTTGTGAGCGACTGTGACAGCTTTGTGTGATGTAAAACTTCTTTGTATCTTCCAGCGCTCTTGGTGGAAGCCATGGTGTCCCTCAAGTACATTATAAGGGTATCCAAGATGACTTTTATATCATGGTAATAATGCATGTCACTTCATATTCTCTCGTTTTTCATGAGTAGTTTTCGTCATAAACATAACACGGTGATCAATATCTCTTGCTTCATTAAGTAATCTTGGTTAATTCCGAAGTTCATTGCAGCTAAATTATATGATTTCAGGTGATGGATATGTTGGGTTCTAGTTTGTGGGATATTTGGAACAACAACAACCACTCGTGAGTTTGCTGAGCTTGGATACTGCCTTCGGTTCATACTTTCTCACATATTTAACTTATATACATTATCGCAGGATGTCTGTTGAAATGGTTTCCTGTATCGCAATTGAGGCAATTTCTATCTTGGAGAAAATACATTCTAGAGGGTATGTTACTTGGAATTGATTTTTAGGTAGACACTATCTTCTTTTCGATTTTGGCAGTAGCAGGAACTACCTTTATAATCTACTGATGATCCACATATGATATGCTACTTCGCGAACTCACAGTTTTTATTTGGACCCCTTGTGTTCTATTCCTTGGGTTACGGAATACAAATTTGCTCTAGCATTTGAAGAAAATTTCCTCTCACATGTGTTTTCAGTTCTTATAATTGATTTCAACATGTTTTCAGGTATGTCCATGGGGATGTAAAACCCGAGAATTTTCTACTTGGGCCACTTGGGACTCCGGATGAGAAAAAGCTTTTTCTTGTTGATCTTGGTTTAGGTATTTTCACTAGTTTTTCGTTAATTTGTTCTTGGGATTTTGGATTCTAATATACCTGTTTGCGTTGAAAATTTGCTAGCTACCAAATGGAAAGACAGTTATACCGGCCAGCACATTGAGTATGACCAGAGGCCTGATATTTTCAGGTATAGTTGTTTAACTTCATAATTCTCATATCAAACACCAGTGTAATCCATAATTGCATATAACCCTGTAAATGTTTTGGCATTGACATTCTATATTATTTTTCTGGTGTTGCTAGGGGAACTGTCCGGTATGCTAGTGTGCATGCTCATCTAGGAAGGACTTGCAGTAGAAGAGATGATTTGGAATCTCTTGCTTACACACTTATATTCCTTCTTCGTGGCCGCCTGCCATGGCAAGGATACCAGGTTGCCTTTTTTTACATGTCTATAATCTTTTTCATGTACTAAAAGATTAGAAATATTGACATTTTTTGCTTTGTAGGGAGATAACAAGGGATTTCTTGTGTGCAAGAAGAAAATGGGAACTTCTCCAGAGGCTCTATGTTGCTTCTGTCCCCAACCGTTCAGACAGTTTGTCGAACATGTTGTGAACCTAAAATTTGATGAGCTCCCTGACTACGCTAAATATATTTCCTTTTTTGACGTGATTGTCTCCCCACACCCTGATATCAGACCCCTTAAAACGGAAGGTGCACAAAAGGTGTCTATTCCTTCTCTTTGAAAGCTCGCCTCTTCCACCTGAGAATTACAAACGTACTGAATGAATCATCTATCATTTTGTTTTTGTGCTTGAAAGCTTACATACTCGGCGGGTCAGAAGAGAAGCCGGTTAACTATAGATGATGAGGAAGATGCGCAACCGAAGAAGAAGATCAGGATTGGCATGCCTGCTACCCAATGGATAAGTGTGTAAAATTTCCGACGACCCATGAAACAAAGGTATTGCTGTTGGAGTCTCGGAAATGAATTTGATATCAGTGATAAATGTTCATGTCACACTTTCGTTTCTTTTCTTATTCGAACATGGATTGAGAATCATAAGGCTGTAAAATTATGGTGTTTGTTTATTTCTTTTGTAGGTATCACTATAATGTCCAAGATGGCCGAATTGCTCAACACGTTCACAAGGGAAACCAGGATGGCTTATTTATTAGCAGCGTGGGTTCTTGTGAGAACCTGTGGGCGCTAATCATGGATGCTGGTACAGGGTATACAGCACAAGTGTATGATTTGTCTCCTTGCTTCTTCCACAAGGTTATTTTCTGTCACCTGCATTGGCACCTTGGTTATTGATGTATTGTTAATCAATTGCTTAATTTGACTTGAATTAGCTCTTTGTCGTCAGGAGTGGATCATGGACCAATGGGAGAGAGGTTACTACATAACTTCTGTGGCGGGTGCCACGAATGGGAGTTCTCTGGTTGTGATGTCCAAAGGAACTCAATATATGCAGCAGTCTTACAAAGTTAGCGACCAGTTTCCTTTTAAATGGATTAATAAAAAGTGGAAGGAGGGTTTCCATGTTACATCAATGGCAACAACTGGGAATAGGTGGGGAGTTGTCGTGTCCCGCGGAGCCGATTTTTCAGACCAGGTCTCTTTTCTGTGCATGAATTCGTGTACTGTTTATTGTTTGTTTTTTCTGGACTTCCATATAATAATATTTAATATTGAGAATTTTGTAATTATCAGGTTGTTGAGCTAGATTTTCTTTACCCAAGTGAGGGGATCCACAGAAGATGGAACCAAGGTTATCGCATCACGGCAGTGGCAGCAACTTGGGAACAGGCTGCTTTCATCTTAAGTGTTCCTAGAAGGAGATTGGCTGATGAAACACAGGAAACTCTAAGAACTTCAGGCTTCCCGAGCTCCCATGCTAAGGTATACCTCAAAATACATTTTCAACCCAGTCCCATCTCAGACACTTACTGTTAACGGAACTTTTGCAGGAAAAGTGGAAAAATAGTTTGTATCTGGCAGCCATCTGTTACGGCCGGACAGTCTCGTGAACCAGCTCAGCCATGCCCGTAAGCCATCTGTTGACGGGGAGGATGTCGTACTAGCACAGAAGTAGTTTAGGCTATTAAATTAAGTGAGACCTCTTGGCTCCTGTATAGAAAGTGAGACATGACTAAAGCTAGCTGAGGGGGTGGCTTTCAGCGATTGAGAAATGTACATGGAAAATGCAGAACCTCAAATTAGTTAAGTCTTCTTACGTTCTCTCTTTAATCCTTCAGATCATCAGTCGCGTTCCTTTTTTTTTTTTTTTTCCTGTTTCCCATTTCTGTCAAACACAGCATATTTTCTTGGGGTCAAATTGAATAACCCTTAACGATCGTTTAGTGATAATTACATCACTTCCCCGCGTCATTTCATCCACAGTCACTCCCGTATTAGACTAATCCATGGTTCTTCATCATTTATCATATATATGGACTGTCTAAAAACAGGTGGTAATATGCAGACTCATCTCAAGAAGGTATCTGCAGTGTCTGGATGGCCAAGTAAGTTATTTAACCAAGTAAGTTATTTAACTTATTACTGTCATTTGTATCCAGAACTGGTTGTTGGTGTTTAGTAAGTTATTGGTGTTCATGTATTTCTCAAGGACCTGTTAAAAATTGATTCCGCTGAAGATTCAGAGCTTCTAATTAATCATACCACTTGGATGCGATTAATATAAAACTGCATATGATTGTGGATAAAGATCCGCGCAAGATAACTTACTGTGCAGTGTTTGTCTGGTTTATTGAACTTAAGAATCTGGCGTTGGATATCATTAAGTATTATTATATGTTGTTAACTTTCATAGAACAGGGTGCTGGCAGGAGACAATTCTTGAAGTTCACGTTGGTCACTCGAACTAAGTAGTTTCTGATTGCTCTTGCAGCAATATCCAATCCGCTTTACTAGTAAGTTTGTTCTTATATTCTGGATTTCATACGTATGAAGTTTATATAGGTATAAGTTTGTATCCGTGATTTAGTAGAAAATCATGTGCTCTCGATATCCTCAACGTTTGATGATGAAGTGAGTCGGGGCCTGGCTTCCGGGAACAAGAGTCACTCAGTTGGCAACTTGTTCAGCCAAAAGAGACTCTTGTTACCGGAAGTGCAACGTGTGCTCATATTACCAACTCTCAGGCAGCTTTCCGTGGTTTTTTTATCATGAATTAGCTGCGCTTCCGTTGTCCCGACGAGAATTTTTCCCGTGTCTCCATTTGATTCACCTAAAAATGCTACATATTTTCTGCTTATTTTTTTTTATTTTTAATGTTAATTTTTAACATTTTCAATTTTTTTTTGTTTTTTCAACTTTTAATGTTAATTTTTAATATTTTTAATTTTTAATTTTCAAATTTAATGGGTCGGACCGGACTGCAAGAGTGGCTTGTTATATAATTTTTATTTGAATGATATATTTGTGATTGATGATGTAGAGAGTGGTAAAATTATAATTTTTGGTTTATGATAATGTGATATTTGTAATTAATAATAGATAGGGGTATTTTAAGAAACACATATTGTTGTAATCGGCCCTCCCATTATTATTATTATATAGATTCAGTCATGTTTAACTAACTTGGAATGAATGTGCAAGGAGCTTTACCCTTGCGGTTCGGTGCCGAGGTTATTATGGGCATGGATTGGTGCGGATGTGCACGCTTGGCATAAAAAGTCATCAGGTGACTTTGGTTTTTGTAACATGTGCAGAAACAGAGTAACATGTGACTTGACACCAGGTTGCTGTTTATGCTTTGATGAAGTCTTTGGCGGCAGATTATAATTCCCAAATTATCTCTATAACCTGAGTGTTTCATTATAAGTGCAAAATGGTCGCTGATGCTTTATTAATACGTAATATATAACAATATTAATACCTAGTCAGTCACTAAAGTAGTCATAAGAAGCTCAACATACCAGACGCCAACTGAGTCTGCTGCTCATCACCATCACCCGGGTCACTCTTATCAACCTAATACCAAAACATATTGCAAATGTTCACACCAACACAAAATCCAATAGCAGAGACTGCACCAAGTTTTCTTCGAATTCCAGCTGCCAAAAGAATGAAAGTGCTAGGGTTGAGGCATTGCGATCATATTATCAAAATGTTATACAAAGAGCTTCCTAGTCCTGCAACTTGGATTGAAATGCACCGACTCGTTTGAGAATGCAGTCGAACAGATCTGAGTAATCTTTGGACAATTTTATTATTGAATGATAACTAAAGCTATAGAATTATAAAAAGGAAGAGAAGAAAGTAGGCATTGAACCTATTGGAAGGTTCATGTCCTAAGTGAATGGTCTATTGCACAACAAATCCCAGCATTTGCAAAATTGGAGGGCAAGGATCATGTTTATATTCTGTGATCTTCACTGGGGAGATGCAATGTCGCGTAATCATCAACATTGACCTGGTAAAAGAAGGAGAGCGAAAGTTGGTACTACATGAGGTAAAGATCCAAGTAGGGAAGAAAACTGAATCTGGAATTTCGTCTGATGCCTCTTTTGTACCTCGTAATTGTTACCGGCGTAGGTGTACTCTACATGCAATGATTTAGGTTCTCCGGGGCTGGGATCGCAGAAACCCATAATTCCTGACTTTTTTATCCCCTCGTGAAGCTGTGATGACGATGAGATAAAACTCAAGAGTGGTATAAGGACAAAATCTTGCCATAGTAGGCATGATAAGCAATTGAATGAGGAGAAAACTACCTTTAGTTCCCCTGAATCACTCACAAGGAAATTCAAAGGCAGTGTAACGTCCAATACTTGTGAGGCCACGTCATCTTTGATATCTCTCATTCCTCCATCACTCTTTAAAGCTTTTGAATTTCCGTATAGCGCTCTAGTAATAACCAATCCACCTGTCTCTGATTGCTTCTTCATCTTTCTGTTGGCCACATTTTCTAGTAACTGCTGAGCTTTTTGCGCCGCTTCTCTTGCTTCCTTAACCTGTCATCATAAGTATTATCAAAATGAGTACCGTCATGAACTACTCATGTAACACATCTGCAACAATGAATGACTTACAAAATAAAAAGAATCAGACATAATAGTTGGAAGAATAGCAGCAACCACGCTGGGATTTATGTCATAAATAATTTCATGGAATACACTTGTAAATAACGGGTATGTGATTTGCTGTGAAAGGCGGAAGGGCACACGACATGGCAAAAGAAAAAACCATGTTACACATACCTGAGATGCAGTTCTTTCCATGTTTTCGAGTGCTTCCTTCTTCTCTCGTTTGAGAAGATATGGTTTCGCAACATAATTCTGAGCCACAACATAAATCAAATAAGATAATGGAAATTTATGACGACCTAATAATTAGAAAAATTTTCTCCAGGCAACTACCAGCAATGACACCTTCGCAATACTTATAAGTTATAACTAGAATGGTATAAATCCTCATATACAACCTGTTTCCAATACTAGTACGTACTTTGACGATGTGACGGTACAATACTAGTAGTCAACGCATCATCCCTAGAAATATCCAACAACCAAATGCATGTCTGGCTTTATCCTACAAACAAATTGCCCTACACCTTCAATTTCAAAGCAGATGAGGGACTGACCTTGAGCAAAAAGTAAAGGGATGCTGGAATAATAAATGCGCCAGTAGCAAACATGGGTGACAGTGTAGAAGAAAGCAAAATCTGCAAATCAGTGCATGAAATTATTTCAACCACCAAAACTTCTTCATCCCATATTCATTAGAAAGGAACGTGAATGGAAATCTTACAGGAACTATTAATTTTTGCCCACTGCGATGAAGTTCAAATTTCCAGAAGATACCCTGAATATTTGACATAAACTTCATGTAAGGAGATTGGCTAACTGAAAATTATAACAAATCTATTGTAAACTTATGGTGAAGAACAATTGTAACAGAAAAATAAAAGGGATTCCTCATACAAATCCGAAGGCATAAGTTAAGTGACTTTACGATTTCCAAAGATATCGCTCACTAGTTTACCTGAATGCCTACAGTATATAGCAAGCGAACCGTGCTAAATTCGGATATTTTCCTTCCACCTCCAATTTCTACTTCAAGAGCAGAACTGCAGTATGCAAGTATGACTATCAACATTAGAGTGAGAAAAAAAGGCAAGTTAAGTAAAAAGGAGGAGAATGTACTGCCTTAATCAACATTTTAGATTTTGCATGTGAATCATACCACGACTCCGTTCCGTCGCTCCATCATCAACAAACATTTCTTTTAACTCAACAAACTAGACATCATGTTTTATCTACATTCTTAATGCATCTCTTTTCTTTTCTTTTTTTCAATAAGATGTGCTTTATAATCAGCAATTGAAACGCATGTAAACAATGCACTATACAGTTCAGATCAGATGTAATAACAGTAACAGATCAATAACAACCTTCCAACTTTTCCTGCAATACGACCATGTGACTTAGAGGAAAAGCGTTGTGTGTAATGGCCAGATGCTCCAAAAGAATTGATACCAAACTACATGAGATGCAAAATGTATCAGAAAATAACAAAGATATACGTACAGTGCACACATAACCATTTCTTTTAAACACTCCAAATAACGTGGAGATCATATAGTTTGCCATGTTTCAGAAGAAAATACCTTCACTTCACCACCAACGGATACTTTTGCATCCTTTTTCTGCCACCCCACACTTATTGATGGATCCTCGCCAAGTAATAATTGAATCTAAAGGGAAGAAATAAAAAAATGTAACATGCAACATGCAACAGCCACCAATAATTATGCAAAACTTTAGTGGAGTCAGGAGTGAATCACAATTGGTAGCAACTCAATACTTCCAATGAATTTTTACCTACTAGCTCTCTCTTCTAATCCAAAATGAATTATACCCATCAAAACAATATCATTGATATCTACCCTAGTGAAATTCACTGCAAGCATCATAGGCGGGGGCAAATTAAAGCATTGGAATCAAGGATCAACGAACTTCCACAAAACATTAAATGCAATTTTTTGTGGCGTAATGCAAGCAAATATTCATACATTTCCATTTGATGTTTCGGAGAGCTGACGTGTCCACACATTGGTCAGATTGATCGAGCCATCCTGTAACGACATTGCCAGCCCCATTGTTGCAGTTGAATGAGCTGTCAATTGGCTGCAGAAACAAGCCAATAATGGTATAGAAAAAATGTGGTAATGCAACAGTTTTGAGAGCGGATATGAATGAGGGATTCAATTCACCAACCGGGATGCTCGCACTTCAAGGAGTGATTGTAATCCAAGTGCACCAATAACTTCAATAGACGAAGATGGCGATAGTTGATGCTTGAATACAGCCGTTGTACCTCCTCCACCAACATTCCCCTTAACAATCATGTTTCCTCCAAATGCTAATGTATTACATTTAGATAGCTGTGACTGAATCTCACTTGACATCGCCATTCTGAAATTCTTGCAAGCATTAAATCGAGCATTAACAATAAGAAACATAGTGTTATGATGGAATGTTTCATCTAATTACACATATGCCACTGCTTAACCAATCTAATGGAAAGTCAACCACAGTCCACAGGTTATGCAATCAAGTACAAGCTACTATTAAACACCTGCAGTTTAAATTATTTTCATTAAAAATAGTGTATGGGCTGTGATCAAACTGAAAACTTTCATTGACATCTGAGCCATCATTATAAACTTTACTATCCTAGCTCTTAGAGTAAAATTGGATATGACCTCATTATCGTCCTGCTAAACAGTCAAATTTGGATGTCAAGCAGCTCTATCGACTACATAATGAGCACAAAACTGATTTCCTTACACAGACTCTTCTACAGCAAAGAGCACAGGTCAATCATAATTATATGTTTCCGCTGTATTGTAATAACCTAAACTAATTTCCACATTTACCTAAACCTAACCTTATCTATACAATATACATAACAACAGTTACAGTCAAAAACTTAAATACGAGAAATACAATGACCTTACCCTTTCACAAGACTATCGCCTTCTAAAAAATCCGGCAAAGATAGATTCGCCAGTATCGTACCCGAAGTCCTAAAATTTGCTGCTACATTTTCTTCCTTCTTTAAACGCATCAATCTCTCAATTTCCTCTCTAATCTCATCCGCTTTACTCAGTTTTGGACCCAATTCTAAACCTGATCTTAACCCCTCCATTCCATAAATATCATATATTTGCCTCTTATTCTCATCTGTTAGTATCTCATACGCTTCGCATATTCTCTGAAAATTGTGTGTAGCCACTTCCTTCATCTGGAACCAGTTAATGTGTTAACACCAAAATCAAATTCAAAAAAAAATAAAAGATAAAATAAAAACCCTGGTAACCTGAGGGGATTGGTATTTATCAGGATGATAGACTTGAGCCCACTGACGATATGCTTTTCTGATTTCTTCATCGGAAGCATCCGGCGAGATGTGGAGAAGTGCGTAAAGCTCCCTGTTTGGAGGTCCGCCGCTGCCGTCGGATTGCTTCATTGTTGGCGTTGGTGGGTGGTGAAATTGGGGATTTGAGCGTTAGGGCTTTAGATTGGGAAACATGGCGGGTTTGGAGTGTTGGTCACGCTGAAGGATTTTGTTTCTGGTTTTTTTATTATAATTAATTTTTTTCCGTTTTAGGGTTTAAGGGTGTGAAGTATAGAGTTTGGAGGACGCTGTGATTTTGATGATAATGGTCAATGGGTCAATAAAGGACTTTTATACCCTTTCGAACATTGAGCATACATGCCACATACCTTATGCATTATCGTCCTGAAAATAATTTCGAAAGGTAAAATATTCTTAGACACTAGCTACGGCAGCAATCGGAGGTAATGATGACGAATCAGTTGGGTTAGTAGGTTTTGGTAAAAAATGCAGTCGATGAATCGGACAAATGCTAAGTGTACGTCGTTCCGACGGCATGCGACGAAAATAGGTGTTTTCGATTCCGATGTCTCCAACTTTGATGTTCTGATCTAAACCCAACCTTAAACCGACGGAGTTGCGATGGGGATGATTTTTTGAAACTGTCATTCTCGTCTCACTTTCGAAAGCACTTAGAATTTTAATTTTTTCTCGTGTCTCCATTTGATTCCCCTCAAACTTCATAACGTTTCTCACTCCACTTTTAGTTTTTTTTATTTTTTATTTTTTATTTTTTATTTTTCTCGTGTCTCCATTCGATTCCCTTCAAACTTTTCAACTTTCCCGCTCAACTTTTAATTTTTAATTTTAATTTTAGTTATATTTTTTGCTTATGACTCTTTAAGCAACCATTGCACGTTATTCTTTAGTAAAAGGCGAAAGTATAATTTGTTATGCAAACATTGCAAGGCTGCGTGAGGGACTTGAATGTATGGACATGATTTATATAGAGTAGATTTTTCAAGTTCGTGAAGTAGTGTAAGCGATGTGTGATAAAGAGCATTTTGGGTCTGAGCTTGTTTTGTTTAGCATTACTTGTAAATTAAATAAGAGTGAAGGGTAAACTGGGCAACTCATATTTGAACATGCGTCTCTGCGTTCGTCCATCCCTATTCTATTATATATATAGATATTTGAGGAAGTTTTCTTTGTTTCTTGGTGATTTCTATCGAGTATAGTTTTATAATAGTATGAGATACAATATTTTTTTAACTCATCTAATTTCATTCGAAGTACTAGTCATATGAGATTTCTTTATCAATCAGTCGTACACATACATTCGATAAATTACGCATTCAAATAACACTTGGACATCTCGATTCACTTGGGAAGATAGTCATCAAATTTGAAGAACATTCACGTTTCGAATCCAACCAACACACTTTTAGCTGCAAGGGAAGAGAGCGGGCATTCTATGGAAAGCTTAACTATCCTTAATAGGATTTGAAGATTTGTTTGAACAATGCATGAATTCGGTCCCTATAAAGTTGCGGTTGAAAAATTGCGACAAATATTTACAGTCAAACAAAATTAATGGCGATGTGGCATCTCGGGAAGCTGGCGATTGATTTCCTCTTGTTTTATTGCCTTGGGCATGGCCCGATGATGCATTGAAGTTTGGGTTCTGTTGAAGTGGCGGATTTGGTCGGTTCTTTATGATGAAGTATTTGCTTTGCTTGTAGTCTTCTTGAGTATTGGTGGTCAAATGTGACCCGTACTTTATTTGATTTTGTAAGTACTAGATGTTTTGACATCTCATACATTCATTGTATCCGTGTAACTCAATATCGAAAAAAATTGTCACTAATCTGTACTTGGTGGGCGTTTATAATAAAAAATGGTGAAATTTATCTATTATATAATAGATAGGATTCATGAACACATGGTCAAATATGCATGGTCGAAATTCAAAATTATCCCTATTTAGGGTTTTGTTTCAGATCACTCCGTACCCTCACATCATCAGCTTCCACTCACACAACATGAGTCAGTCCTTCATAGATTCCATTCACCTCCTCCCTTCTACATTAACTCTGATCATCACCGAAACATCTAAAACACAATTGATCAGAATCTGACGCCGCCTCCGACCACCACCAACAGATCAACTTTAACCGCTCCGCGAGTGACGAAATTGATTCGAAAGCGATCGAGAGCATCAAGGCGAACGCCGACTACCCTGTTCAACACCAATACGTCTAATTTTAGAGTTATAGTTCAACCGCTTTGAAATTTGGGATAGGAGATCATTAGGTTATGATGACGTCGTTTTCATTTCTGGGAAGTCATAGTTTGCAGTTGAATCAGCAGCAGAATCAGCAGCAGGTGATGGGGTCGAGTTTGAGAAGAAACGTCGGTGGTGGTAATGGAATATGGGTTGGATTGGGTATGAATGGCTGTGTATGAAGTTCTTATTAGTTAATTAAGAAATTAGTGATAGTAACAAATAAGTAATTGTGTTGTTTGTAATCCCTGTGATAGCCTTTAACGATTCCATTAATCAAGTTTGCACCTTTAGTTGATCTTGCCTGCCGTTTTGGGATCGGATATCGTGCATCATCATCGTCACTTCATATTCCTTCGTATTCTCTAAGGGACGGTAGCTAGTATGTAATATTATTTTAAAAATGTATTTTGAGGGTTACAAATGGCAAAACGATGCCCATGATTGAATCACGCATACGACAAATTCATATAAGGAAAGTCATCACGATAAACTCGTTGAAATTTCAACAAATGTTAAACTAAACTCGTGACACAACATAATGATTCCGACATCAACTAAAACGGTGTCGTTTTACAACGCGGCTTTGGACAGCAGCACACAGCAAGTGGTTAAAGACATCGGTTCAGTTTTATAAAACCCGACCCGATTCAGTCGGTTTGACCAGTTGAACCGTGATCCGAGGGTATATCGAGTCGTTCACATGTTGGACTCAACATGCATTGATCCAGTCAAAATCTGGTCAAAACTCGGTTGAACTGGCAGTCTGACCGATTGAACCGGTAAAAATATGGATTTTTAATTTAATTTTCAAAAAATGATGACACTCATTGGATTTGAACTCACAACCTATTATTAGGTCACAAGTGTCAAACCCGTCGTCCAGATAGAAATTTTCTCTATGTTTTAATTCAATTTTAATAAAGATTTTCAACGTTTCTCTCTATAGTTTTATTCTTATAATTGAAATTTTTGAATGCTATATATTTCTAATTTTTTGAATATAGTTCCATTATATTATTTTTA
>JAWWMW010067848.1:0-14940 GCA_035048345.1 Echeveria elegans | reverse complement strand
TACAATACTCAAGTAAAGTATTAAACTCATGTTTGTCATCATCAACAAAGAGAGTATATGTACCTGAGGTACTAACAGGGTTTGTGTTTGGTTCAAAGCCAGGTTTGGGTAGGATGAGAGGATTCATCAGGAACAAATGGGGAGACGAGAAGATGGTAAGGGTCTCTTCTTTAAATGATGGAATCTTTTTGCTGAATTTTACAAATGAAGAAAAGAAGCTTGGACATTCGACAATAGACCATTCATTGTAAAGGAATGGTCTGAGAATGAAGATTACAAGTGTGGTGGGAGTGTTGCGTCTCTTCCGGTGTGGGTGAGATTTCCTGGTATTAAGGCTCATATGGGAGACATTACAATTCTTGGTAAATTTAGCTCTCAGCTGGGTAAACCTATATGTAAGGATGAAGTTACAGCGGAGGGATCTAGTTTCCACTTTGCCAGAATATGTGTGGAGATATATGCAGATCAAGAGATGATTAATGAGATTGAATATGAGGATCCGTATGGTAATTGTTGCACGCAGAGGGTAGTCTACGAGTGGCGGCCACCTAGGTGCACAAACTGTTATAACTTTGGTCACCGTAAGGAAAATTGCCCAGAACCAAATCTTGATGCGATGATTGCTGAACTTAAAGAACACGAAGATACACATCGGAAATTGAAAGATACTAGAGATGTTGTGGACACTAATGAAGAGTATGAGGATGAAACCCCAAATGATCATGATGATTGGCAAAGTTATTGGGAAAACTCCTACAACGGAACATGTTGTATTAGAAGTTAATGAGGAAGAATCAATTGTTGTTCCTGAGACACAACTAGAAGAAGAAAAGTCCAAAGATTGTCAAATTGTGGGGAAGTTGCCTTCGGAGAAGAATATCGTAGGAGAAGACTTTATACAATACATTGCTAAGAGTGCTCAAAAGAGAGCAAGGCAAAAGGAAAGAAGAATATCGGGAGAATCAGAGAATCAAAATGTGAGGGAGGGAACCAAGAGTAGTAGCTCAAGCACATCTAAATCTGAGAGGGTTATGGGAAAGAAAAGGGATGGGAAAATTAAGAAGAGTGGAAAGAGTGCAAAGGGGTGTGATGCAAAACACATTATCAGTAATGGTTAAGTTAGCAGCATCATGGAATGTTAGAGGATTGAACCATCCTCACAAAAAATCAGAGGTTCACTTTTGGATTAAGAAGGAATAAATAGATTTTGTCGCTTTACTCGAAGTTAAGCTTGCGGAGAATAATTGGAGAGATGTGGCTAAGAGTTGTTGCCCTGATGAAGGGTGGAATTCTGATGTAAACCTGATTAATGGTGGTTGGGCTAGAGTCATGATTCTGTGGAAGGATCAGACTATCAAGATAAGTCGAGTTCGTAAATTTTCTCATTTTATTAGTTGTGTTGCTGATTTTGATGGTAGTTCTATAGGAATCATTTTGGTTTATGCTAGTAATAATAATAGTGAGAGTAAGGCTCTATGGAACCAGATAAGTGTTGAAGCTGATAAGTTTTGTGGCAGCTGGCTGTTGATGGGTGACCTCAATTGTGTGGCTGATCAGAAAGAAAAGTTTAATGGTGCTCGAGTTAAAAAGTCGGAGACTGAGAAGTTGAGGTTATTTTTTGAACGGAATGACCTTAGAGACCTTGATGTTAGTGGTTGCTTCTATACCTGGAATAACAAAGCTACTATAGAGGGTGAGAGAATTTGGAGCAAGTTGGACAAAGCGATGGGTAACAAAAGTTGGTTTGAGGAGTTTGAAAATTGCTCTTGTTTTTTCCATCCCCGGGAATATTTGATCATAGCCCAGTCAAAGTCATTACTAAAAGTGTGTGTTTTAGGAAAAAGTCTTTCAAGTATTGCAACTTTTGGGAGAAGATGGAAAACTACAAAGACAAAGTGGAAAATTGTTGGAGAAACAGTGATCATTGTAGAAACTTGTTTATGTTTCAAAGTAAATTGAAGGAGATGAAGATGATGATGAAACAACATTTTGTTCCTCTAACCAGAGGTATGGATAAAAGAGTTGAAAAGTTCAGAGATGAGTTGATGAAAGCGCATAAGCTTAGTGAGGAGGTGCCTAGCTGTGTGATGATGGCTAGAGAGGAAGCAAATAAGTTAAAAGATTTCAGAAAGCTAAAGCAGTATCAGTTGATTTTTTATAAACAGAGAACAAAGATCCAGTGGATGAAAGAGGGCGACGCAAATACAAAATTCTTTCACAATCACAGCATGCTTAAGAATCGTCAAGCGCGAAACAACATATCTTTTGTGAGACGCGCTTATGGTGAAATGTCTACCGAGATAGGCGTGATCAAAGATGAATTTGTCTCTTATTTTAAAAGTATTGTTGGCTATGAGGGGTATATGACTGCACTGCAGGGTGACATGGTTACTAGAGGCGCTCTTGTGAAAGAAGATCAATGCAAATCCCTGATTCATGAGGTTTCTGATAAGGAGATTTAGGTCGCTCTGCAGAATATGGGATCTGACAAAGCTCCGGGTCCTGATGGTTTTTCCGCCAAATTCTTTAAAACAAATTGGAATGTGGTTGGGAGGGAATTTTGTGATGGGATCAAAAATTGTTTGAAATATAATATGTTGCCCAAGGGGGTAAATTCTGTTGTGATTGCTCTCATTCCGAAAACTGAGTTTTCAGAGAAGCCTGAGGACTATCGTCTCATTTTGTGCTGCAGTGTAGTCTATAAGATTGTGGCCTCAGTTTTGGCTGACAGACTTAAGGGTATATTGCATGATATTATTGATTCAGCTTAGGGGCTTTCGTGAAAGACAATCCATTGTGAGAAATGTTAGCTTTGCGCAACAAATTCTTGTTGGGTATGGTCGTAAGAATATCAGTCCCCGTGTGGCGTGGAAAATTGACCTTAGGAAAGCTTATGACATGGTTAACTGGGACTTCCTTGAGGAAATGCTCCATAAACTAATGTTTCCGCACAAGTTCATTTCCTGGATTTCTATGTGTATGAGAACTGTCTCATATTCAGTGAAAATTAATGGCGAAGCGGTATGATTATTTGAAGGGAAACGCGACCTTAGACAGAGGGATCCCCTATCTCCTTTTCTCTTCACAATTGTTATGGAATATTTGTCTAGAATTCTAAAAGCCCTAATCCAAAATAAGGACTTTTATTTTCACCCGAAGTGTCATAGAGTGGGTATCACCCATGCTATGTTTGCTGATGACCTTATGATCTTCAGTAGCGGAAGAGACTCCTCTGTTAAGGCAATCAAAAATGTTGTCGAAGATTTTCTATCATGCTCGGGATTAGGACTGAACATCCAAAAAAGCCAAATCTTTGTAGGTGGTATGGGAGAGGAGAAGAGAGCTTGGGTGGAAGGCATATTAGGATGCTCTATTAGCCCTCTTCCTATGAAATATCTTGGAATATCCCTGAATAACAAAAGTCTACGTGCTTAAGAGTGTTCGGAGATAACAGACAGAATAACCAGGAGATTGAAGCTGTGGAGTAATAAGTTCCTATTTAGGGCTAGTAGGAGAGTGCTGATCTTGTCGGTGATACTATCTATGATGTACTAATGGGCTAGATTATGTGTGTTGCCTAGGCAGGTCATCTCAAATGTCAATGCTTTATGCGCAAATTCTTTATGACACGATTCAAATGCTAGAAAAGGAGGGCATTTGGTGAAATGGAAAGATGTGACTAGGGACAAAGAGGAAGGAGGTTGGGGATAAAGGATATGCGTTTAATGAACGACGCCTTGTTGCTAAATCAATTGTGGACGATGGAAAAAAACATGGGAAATCTTTGGAATGAGTGGATAAAGGCTTACTGGACAAAGAACAGAAGATGGTGGGATGACGGTGAGTTGAGTAACAATTCATGGGTTCTGAAAAGGATGTGGTATTGCAAGAAGCTTAGTGCAAAATGTATTGTTCCCATGGAAAATTCGATGAAGTGGATAGGAAAGGGTAATGGATTCAATGTGAGAGACACGTATAACACGCTAAAGAAAAATCATCCGAAAGTGGAATGACATAAGCTAGTGTGGAGTAGATTTAACTCTCCGAGTGATGCTATTCATGGGTGGCTAGTAGCGCAAAACAGATTATTAACCAAAGATAGATTGCATAATATGAGTGTGCAGGTTTCTCAAGAGTGTGTTTTGTGCAAAGACGAGTTGGAAACGCGAGACCATCTATTTTTCGATGCAAGATTGCAAAAGAAGGTATCGCGCTATTCTGAGTTTCCTGAAGATCTTTTGTCCTTCGCATGAGTGCCATTTGATGATTCCATGGTTCAATAAGATGAAGCAGGATAGGCTTAAAACAAAGCTTTTGGCTGCTAGAATTACGATGGTTTCGTCGGAATTATGGAGATGCAGGAACAAGAATATATTTAGAAATGAAGAAATACACGTTTGCTTGGTCATAAACAAGGTTGTCTGGGCTCTCAAAATGAAAATAGGAGCAGTAGAGATGTCGAAGATTCATAGAGAAGATAAAGAATTATTAAAATCATTAGGCATCGAGTAGTTATTTGGTCGTGATGCTTTCTACGTCGTATAAGCTCCTATTGTGTGCCTTGTGTTTCTGTTGGATTGTATCAGTTGTATCTCATCTCTTTTGTTAAATGAATTCACCCATTTTACAAAAAAAAAATATATATTATAAGTCTGGAAATAAACTCCTTTCATCACTATTCCGGATTAAGGTCACCAGAAAAGAGGCCGCAACGGGTTATTGTTTTGTTCCATATAGTTTTTTTTTTTTGTATATTGTTGATTCCTTATTTTTTGCCTTGTGGCGTAATTGTATGATAGCCCACTTTTGCAATGAGGAAAATGTGGATCCATAAGTAAGATTTTGAAATCAGGTAATTTTAAATATTGGATACTCATTGTATACAATTTGTAGTACAATATCGTATGATTTAGTACGTTTTATACTATAATCACGCACATGATCGCATATGGATTTCACTATCCATCCCCAATAAATCTCGAAACATTAAACTATATTAGTGACAATATCAGACAAATATATTATTAATTCTATGTGTTTTCCAATATTAAAAGAATCAAAAAATAGAGAATATAGTTTGAATATGTCGTGTTGAATTGAATATATATATCATTCAAAACACAAGTTTATCATTTTTGTTTTGTTTTTTGTTTTTGCATTCATTATGAATCATTATTCCATTCATTTGTATTTGATTAAGTGAATAAATTAAACCCACTAGATTTGACCATGGAGTCTCACAAAATCGAGGTGTCAAATGAGTATAAATGTGACATTTCTGTTGTTCGAAAAAATCTCAATACTATTATAAATTTTGCGATGGATCCAAACTTTTTCTATATTCATATACTTTTATTATGTACCTTTGGTGGCCATTTTGGCAGCGCTGACAACCCTAGAAAGATAGTGTATTCATATCAGGTCATATGTTTCACATTTCAAAGTATTTATCTTGTTTCTTTTATTTTAATTGCCCACTCATTTGTCTCTTCCATAAAATTCATCTTACAGAACTTACATGGCGATACTTTTGATTGTGTTAGCATATATGATCAACCAGCTTTTGATCATTCACTTTTAAAGGATCACAAAATTAAGGTATTTGATGTTCAAGTGTGAAGCATCAGTATATAAGTAAATGTGTAATGTGAAAGTTCATATCTGAATATAATTTATTTATTTATTTATTTTCAACAAAACTTTTTAGCTAAGCCCGCCAAGCGGATTGTTACCAAAGAACGCTCATTGTTCAAGAAAACGTTCAGATGTTGGGACTGAACGAAACAATTGCCCTATCGGAACTATACCGATAATAAGATCTCACAAAGATAACACTGAGGGTGAGATAAATAAGCATTTGGCCGATCCAGATTATCTAGAGGTGCATATTTCATAATCAGTGTGAAGTGCCAAATGACTAGCCATTTTTTCATGCTCATAATTAAAAAGATATATCGGTCTTATGTATAATAATTATTTTTTTAGTATGCAAGTGTTGGCACACCAAAAAAAGAGCATTCAGCTTATTCTGGTGCCGGGGCTGCATTTGACGTTTGGCATCCTCGCATGGCTCACTCTGATGAATATAGTATGGCTAAGATTTCGATTGTATCAGGTTATAACACTTCGCATCATACTTCAATCGAAGCCGGTTGGATTGTAAGTTCTCTCTCTTTTTCAGTATATGTACTGGTCAATAAATATGCTACGATGATATTAGATTCTTCTAATATTCATTAGGTATCGGAAGTAACTAAGAGACATTTCGTTCCAACAAGATTCTTTATAAGATGGACGGTACTAAATTTTTAACTATTTTTTTCTCCATGTTAGTTATTAATGTGATCGAGTTTTTTCTAACATTCTACAATCTGGTCGTTGAATGGCTTGTTACATTAGACCGACAACTACAAAGATACAGGGTGTCTAAATTTGGAATGTTCCGGATTTGTGCTTACTAATCCTGAAATTGTAATTGGTGGAGCCTTGTCTACCCAAACTCCACTGGCCATCTTGATACTCCAAGTAATTCATAATATTTTTTAAAATTTGATTATGTGTATATCTTTAAATCCCTCTTTTTGTTTTTATATCCATTAATGATATTTTTTTTATAGGATCTTGAAAGTGAAGACTGGTGGTTATATAAAGATTGTGAAGCGGTCGGATATTGGCCTGCTAAATTTTTTGGAACCTTATCCCAAGGCGCTGAACAAGTAATCTTTGGAGGGGAAGTAGTCAATAGAAAGAAACATGGACGTCATACAAAAACTGAAATGGGTAAAGGTGGATATGGAGATGAAGGGAAATACAAAGCTGCTATTATAAACTTGTTACAAGTGAAGGAAGATTTAGTTGATAGTCAACTTACTAATTTAGAAGATTACGCAATCTATTTAAATAAACCAGCTTGCTACAATGCCTTGGTACGATATCGACCTTCCAAAAAAGGTTGCCTGTCGATGTTATTTGGAGGACATTGCTTAAAAGGTGGTACATCAATGTATTATGGAGGTCCAGGATACAATCCTGACCGTCTATGTACTACCTAGTTGACATATGACAAACTAATCTTATCTTGGTTATGATTAATTAATAAAAAAATCATTATTAATCTTCCGTATATTGATTTTCATAATAATTTTTGAATTATGCAACATCACTTTTATCATTTTTCTGGGAAGACATGTGTGTATCATTCTCACACGACTTTGTATATTGCAACCTTTGTTGAATTTTGAAAATTCAGTATTTCTGAACGATGTAATGGGAACTTTTATGAAGATTAGAGAAAACTCTATTTTGAATTCGAGAATATCTGAAAATACCATTTCGTTTAAAAGATATTTCGATTTGAGGAATTCAACGATAGAGAATTGATCACATAAGAACCCTTGCTTCTTTTCAGGATGCAAAAGAGCAAAAGTGGAGATGGTAAAATAGTAGGGTATTGGCCCGATACAATTTTTATAAACTCAGGAACACGGTTTCAAACAAGCAATTTTTTTAAGGAGAAGTTAAAAAAAACGCACATAAATATGGGGGTCATACTGACACTCACATGGTTAATGGTCGAAATTGAACAAAAGAAGAAAGTCGAGTGGCCACCATTAATCAGATACAAGTATTGCACGAAGTTGAAGCCTTATATTTCATTAATTATGAAGAACATGAAATCAAGTGCTATAATGTCACAGTACAAAAATCGGAAGAACCAAGCATCTTTATTATCCAAGCTTTACAGTGGACTGCATAGTCAATGAGATATATAGCCATGCATGGTCCATATATACACGTATGCGCTACAAAATAATCAATTGCAAGCCTAAGTATTGTCAAAGAAATAACGAATAAACTACCATACAGAAAATTCAAAATGGGAACTCTAGCAACACTATGCAATGTCCTCCAATTGAAGTATTTTTCAATTTGGGAGCAACACTGATGACACATTTCTCGAGCAACTGGAACGAAGAAATAAAGAGAGGATGATAAATATCAATGAAGACATTTACAGTTTATTCGAAACAATGACACGGTAGACTACCAAATGGGAAAAAAATAATTTGAATGTGTAACAAACCCAACTCGGGAGCCATTTAAAACACGAGTTTATCATGTTTTTTTTTTTTTATGTTTGGCATTTTACTTCGTTAATTAATTTCTGAATTATTATTCATGTACATCATATTCAGTGAATAAAATGAATAAATCCACTTGATTTGATCCAAGGGTCTCACATAATCAAGGTGCCAAATGAGTATAAAAAGTGACATTTCTAGTGTTTGAAAGAGACTCAATTTAGTTAATCTTTTTTGCCATGAATCCAAAGAATTTCTACACTCATATAATTGTATTATGTATCTTTGGTAGCAATTTTGGCAGCGTCATTGGCGATCCGACAAAAAGTTTTAGCAATGCTATAAAATTGAAGTCATATGAGGTCTCATTTGTTTTACATATTGAAGTGCTTAACTTATTTCCTTTGTTTTAATTATCTACTTAATTATTTGTCGTTTCTACAAAATCATTTTTTTACAGAATTCATATGGTGATATTTTTGACTGTATCAACATATTGAGTCAACCAGTTTTTGATCATCCACTTTTAAAGAATCACATAATTGAGGTATTTGATGTTTAGGTCCGATATGCTTCAGTATAAGTAAATGATATCTTGAAGAAGTTCATAACTGAATACCTTTTATTAACTGATTTTCAACAAAACTTTTAGTTAAGACCGCCGCGCAAATTGTTACCGAAAAATGCTGTGTGTCGGAGCAAACATTCAGATGTTGGGACTGAACGAAACAATTGCCCTAAAGGAGCAATACCCATTATAAGATCTCACAAAGATAACACAGAGGACGAGATCAGCATGCATTTGGCCGATCCAACTTATTTAGAGGTCTGTGTATTGCATAAAATGTGTGTATTTCTCTACACGGCTAGCATCACTGTTGCCATATTCTTGCTTACACATAATTAAATTATTTCGATAGGTCATTAGTAGAATAATTATATCTGTTTTTTCTAGTACGCAAGTGTTGGCACGGAAAAAAGAAATCATTCGTCGACATATTCCGGTGCCGGGGCTGTATTTGACGTTTGGCATCCTCGCATGGCACACTCCGATGAATACAGTATGGCTAAGGTTTCCATTGTATCAGGTTATAACACTTCACATCATACTTCAATCGAAGCGGGTTGGATTGTAAGTTTTTTTTCTCTTTTTCTGTATATATATACTGGTCAATAAATATGTTACGATATGATATTAAATTCTTCTAATATTCATTAGGTATCAGAAGTAACTGAGACACATTTCGTTCCGACAAGATTCTTTATAAGATGGACGGTACTATATTTTTAACTATTTTTTCTCCATGTCAGTATTTTAATGTGATCGAGTTTTTTCTAACATTCTACAATCTGATTGTTGAATGACTTGTTACATTAGACCGACAACTACAAAGATACAGGGTGTCTAAATTTGGAATGTCCCGGATTTGTGCTTACTAATCCTGAAATTGTAATTGGTGGAGCCTTGTCTACCCGAACTCCACTGGCCATCTTGATACTCCAAGTATTGTATACTATTCTAAATTTCTAATATAATTTTTTTCAGTATTTCATTATGCATATATCGTTTTTTTTTTGCTATACTAGGATCCTGCAAGTGGAAACTGGTGGCTATATAAAGATTGTGAAGCAGTCGGATATTGGCCAGCTAAATTTTTTGAAATCTTATCTCAAGGGGCTGAACAAGTATTTTTTGGAGGAGAAGTAGTTAATAGAAGGAAACACGAACGTCATACCAAAACTGAAATGGGTAAAGGTGGATATGGAGATGAAGGTAAAAACAAAGCTGCTACTATAAGCTCACTACAAGTACTGAAGCATGCTTTAGTTGACAGTCAACTTACTGATTTACAAGATTACAAAATCTATGTGAATAAGCCTGTTTGCTACAATGTCGTGGTACGAAATCGGTCAATTAGAAAAGGGTTTCTATCAATGTTTTATGGACGAAGGTCTGAAAAAAGTGCTATCTCAATGTACTATGGAGGTCCAGGATACAATCCTGATCGTCTATGTAATATCTAATTGAAGCATGACAGAATAATCTTGTCTCGATTATGTGCAATTAATATTTAAAAAAATAACGTTATTGATCTTGCATATACTAATTCTTGTAATAGTTTTGAATTATGGAACATCATTTTCTGAGAGGACGACTCTATACCAATAGGGTGTTAGATTTAGGACAGGATAATGATGTAACAAAATGCATTTTCTATTTGATTTACAATCACGGTTAGGAATTATTAAATTACTAGCGTACCGCCCGCCGTCCCGACGGGATGCGTCGTCCCGAATGCGCTATCGAACAGGTCAAACACGGGCGTGACTCGATCGATCAATTTTTGAACTCGTGTGATTTGTGTATATTAAAATCTTTAATTTTTAATGGGACAAACCGGGCCCGTGTATTGTATGTAAGTTTAAATATTTAATTTTTAATGGGTCGAGTTGGGCCCGTGTGATCACGCGAAGGAGAGGAAAGCGATTGAAAAAATAAATAGAGAGGAGGGATATTTTGGTCAGTTCACATTTGACCAGACATTCACCTATTCTATTATATATTAGATTTTCGATCAGATCATTTTTTTTACCCGTAGGAACGAAAAAAAAAAAAAAAAGGTTGAGTGCATAACTTTTTATTTGGGTCGTGAGTAAGGAATAAGGATGGCCTAAATACATCGATTTTCGTTATGTACAGAGTCACCAATATATTGCAATATCCATATTCGTTGCTTTAGACCAAATTAAATAAGAACTTTTAAGAAAATTTAAGGTTCCGTTTGGCAGCGGGAAAAAGTGAGGAAATTTTTTTTAAGAAAAATGAGTTTTCATTAGAAAGTTATAAGAAAATTTTGATCTCATTTTGCCTATTTTTTATTTTTTTTCCTTACAACCAAACACACATTTTATTTTCACTCAATTTTTTTTTTAAATTTTGATTTCCTCTTTTTTTTTCCGGCAACCAAAGGGGCCTAAAGTTTTTCATTTGAAGAAATTTACCCAAATAAGCCCTCGGCCATTTTTAAGGGATAACTCATTTTATTAATATAAATCATGTATTTCTTTAAGGGAGAAAATATGTTTTGTGACGGATATTTTAAGGGATAACTCATTTTAAAATATTTCCTTACAACCAAACACACATTTCCTAAAAGTATAGGATACAAAAATGATAAGAACCCTTGAACACATCTTTATGACAATCATATGCTTAACGTCCCAAAAACTTTGTTGTAGGAAAACAATAAGATAATGATGTCTTTCTTATACGCTTTTCTTTCATTCCCTACGCAATGGCAGGACGGCCATTGGGGGGCTTATCGGAGTGCTATCTTTAGTCTTTAGTAGTTAGCTACCACTGTCCTTAAAGAAGACTAAAACGGCAATAAACAGTAAGTGACTAGGCAATTTGGATAAGCTCACCACATTGGAAATCAATTATCTAACCTTTCATCAACGTTAACAATGGTGTAGTCTAGATAGTGTTTAGCTAATCTCACCAAATGCAATTGTTTATATTTTAAGAACGAGAGTCGTTCGACTGGAAACCTTAAATATTTTAAAATTAAAAACATCTGTAAGTTTGATACATGTCCAATCGATGTTAAAAAAGGGTCTTTTGTGTAAATAACTAAACAATATAGAAACTTGATTGAAGAAAGAATAAAGTCAATAAAAATAAAATGGGACAATTTTTATGGGTTTATTATCAGAAAACATGCGTAAAATATGAGTTTTTTTTGGATATACATCCGTAAAATGTGATATTACCAATAACCATTCATTAATTTTTTTTTTATCAATAGCCACCCGCATAAAAATAATCAGTTCAATAAATATCCATTCATTGTAAAATAATTTATCAAAAATAACATAGAAATTCAAAAACATTCAAACCTTCATAAAACAAATATAAAAAAGCCACCGATTTAGTTCCATATTTAACAAATTAATTATGCCTTAAGAATATTTTGTATAAAATTAATTCGATATTTCAAAATTTTATTAAATTTTAGCACAAAAGTTTATCAAAATATAAAAAAATTGTATGATAGTTTTCAATTAAAATTTCCAACGTCTATGAATTTTAACATAATTTTATTTATTAATTTTATTGAACAAATTATCGATGGATGGGGGTTTATTGAACTGCTTATTTTTATGTGGGTGGCTATTGATAAAAAATATTTTAATGGGTGACTATTAGTAATATCACATTTTACGGATGACTATCTGAAAAATTTCTATTTTACGGGTGATTTCCGGTAATTAATCTAATTTTTTTTATAACATTGTTGGCATTTTGAAAATTATAAAGCATCTCGTTTGACCCCATTGTCTACGTGTGTAGTCCTCGACCTCCACCAAAATGTAGTCGTCGACCACCAACAAAGTGTCTCTGTCGACCACCATCAAAGTAGTCATCAACCAATCACCAAAATAATTGTCGCTGTCCAAACCCACAGACTACTCAAATCTCAAATCATCAATCACTACTCACTCTCTATAACATCAACCCCAATCCAACGACAGAGATTTGACTTTTGAGTAAAAAACAATTTCAAAATCCTAAATCGGCACTCTTTGGTCGTCAGTTTCGAACTCATCATCGTCAAGTGAAATTAAAATACGAACCACCATTATCATGACCATCTGAACAATCCTAAAGCACTAGTTACATGTTGAATATATTGGGTTGGAGCATATGCACCTCCTCTAACACTTCATCTCACATTTTATTCTTGGAGGGGAGGATGTGCTAGAGGAGGAGGTGCTCTACCACCTCACATTTTGCCCTTCTGTTTGATAAATATTAGGTTTTGATAGAGGACACTATTAACTGGTTATGTAATATTAGTTTTTATACGATGAATATTAGCTTTTGACGTATAATTATTAACTTCTGATTGAGTAACTCTAGTTGCTAATTATATGGCTCACAAACTTCTGTTTGATGAATATTAGCTTTTGAAAAATAAATATTAGCTTTTAATTAACAAATATTATTCTTTGAATAACGAATTATATCTTTTGAATTTTGCTTGGAGGAAATTTTCGTAAACAACCTTTAAGAATCGTTGTTTTCTCTTCACAACCCTTATCTTAAAAAAAATCATCAAAACCACCTTTCCGTTAGCTATTTCTTCCCAAAAGCCACCAAAACACTATTATTGTTAAAGACACATTAAAAGCGCCTATAACTGTACAACACGCACCATTTCAATTTTTACTTTAAACCACCTCTATGAATCATAATATTTATATAATAAATGAATAAATTTTCCATAACCACATGAATTACAGAGTTTATTTGAAACACCTATAATTTTGTTTACTAATTTCTAAACCCATCCCTATAAATGAGTAAATTTCCCAGAAACACTTATAGGTTTTGATGAAATGCGCCCAACTTCAAATACAATACGAAGAAATCACCTATTCCAAAGAAAATATCATATTGTTGCGCACAACATCGAATTACACTGTAATTGGATAAGAAAGCACAAATCTCAGAAAGACCAAATTGTACAACATTAATGAGCATAATAATAATAATATTAATAAATAGTCATTATATATGTGGAACTTCTTAAGCTGATTTCAAAGCTGACTTCCTTATTGAGTTTGTAATACATTGAAAAGCACATTCATTACGTATCTTTAGTGGGAATATTGTTTATGTGGCTTTTGGGGAAAAAATAGGTAATGGAGAGGTGATTTTGGGATTTTTTTTTTTTTGAAGATAAGGGTGGTTTAGGAAAAATGACGATTCTTAACGGTGGTTTAACCAAATTCTTCTTTAGTTTTAGGCACGTCCATACACATATTTAACAAAAATAGTTACTAGGTGGCTTTTGGAATAACGCAGGTAACAGATAGGTGATTTTTAGAAAATTTTGAAGATAATGGTAGTTTAAAGAAAATGGCTATATTTAAAAGTGATTTACGAAAAAAAGTCATTTGATAAAGTAATGTAAGATTTTGATTGAAGAACATTAATTAGTAATTGAGGAATACTAATTTTTAGATTGAAGAACATTAACTATTTATTGATGAATATAGATTTTTGATTGAAAAAACATTAACTATTAATTGACAAATTGACATATATTAGCTTTAGATTGAGAACATTAATTACTGATTTAGAAATCTATATATATAATAGTTTAGAAATCCACCGTCACACATTTACCAACCACCCACTTTCCCTCACTAATTCTCTTATTTTCCTCACTAAAATCCCATTGCAATAAAACTTTTACAAAAATGCCCATCTCCACCATCCTTATTTACACTACATGTCATCCATCACTATTCATCCATATTTGACTGTATTTGACCAATTGATCGTATTTGTCTGTATTTGACTATATTTGACCGTATTTGATCAGGTAGATTTCAAAAAAAAAATTATCAAATTAAGAATTAAAAAATGAAAAAAAATTAAAAAAATGAAAAATAAAAATTATAAATGGAGCGAAAAACGTTGTAAAACTTAATTAAACGAATGAAGATACCGAAAAATTCACGTCGGGACGATGGGAGTGCAACTAGTATTAGATGATAATTAATATACACTATCTTTCGCTTGATGATGAATATCACTTGTTACTAGATGAATATTAACTTTTGACAAATTTAACTTTTTAAATTATGAATAATATGTTCTCGTTAATGAATACTATCTTCATATCCTTTTCTAATAGCATTCATTTCTGCAACACGATGTTCAATCTATCTTCAAACATCAACCCCTACTCCTTACAAAAATCTCATGCAACACACTTCCGAAACCTCTCAAGTCCTCACTTCAAATGCAATGCAATGCAATCAATCTCATATTTTCTTTCTCTGA
>JAWWMW010067839.1:0-14940 GCA_035048345.1 Echeveria elegans | reverse complement strand
ATTGGAACTAATTCGTAGCTGTTTAGTTTGACAGACAGAAGCCTAGCCGCTCCCTTGGGTTCGACACCAGGTCACCCCTGGTCCTTACAAATTCTTTTGACTTGCGATCAACGATACACGCTATACCGCACCAACGTCAATAACAAGACTGGATTTGACATACCCATGCAAAGAAAGAAAAGCACTCTCTATCACACCTTATCAGTATTACATAGTAGAGTATTTATAAAAATGGTCTAAACTAATTATAGGCTAATCATAAATACTACAAATAATTATATAATAATAAATATAAATCACATTAATTACCTATAATAAAGAATAGGTAATTAATATGATTATTTATTCTAATACCCTCCCTCAATTTCAACATACGAAAGAATGTTGAAATTGAACTTCTTGGACTGATGATTTAGGCCTAACTGATGGGTTAGGCTTTGAGATTGAATGGGCTTTGACTGCCTGGATTTGGGCCTTGATGGGCCTGATAATTCCTCCCTTGCGTCTTCTGCTTCGTTTGTGAAAACCTAATCGCGTTGGCAGTGTGTATTCTTGTCGGCTGTCGGTGTGGAGTGGGGTTGAAAGAGATTGGACGACGGTGGATCCGATGACAGTGCGACATCGACATGGATGAGTATTTTCTTAAGAACACCAACATCAACAGGCCCCAAAATGTGATAAAGGACAATCCCGAGAGCGGTTTGATAATCGAAAACAACGCGAGATTCTTGAAGGAGGGTTGCATCGTAGCCTTTATCTTGTTAAGATAAGTCGTAACTTACGAATTGAGCTTCTTGATTGCTTCCAGTTGCGTTCTGATTTGCAACGACCGCGTTGAAGATTTGAGATTTTTTTTACGGAACGGTGAAGTGGTTAGATGAAGGCTGCATCTGGATGCGCCGTGAGGATGTGGCGGACATGAGCGCTGAGATTTTGGTGATGATGGACAACGTGAGGGACGATGATGGAGGGAATGACGGTTCTGATGGTGGCGATGCTGTTCGCTAGGGTGCGAATCTGAAGGTTGCGAAGAGATTGAGCGGCGGTATGAGTAGAGGGGACAGCTGCATTTAGGTGGTGGTGTCCGGCGTCGGATGTGTGAGTTTTAGTGGAGTTTGGTCGGTGAGATGCGAGCTGGTGATGGTGGCTATAATGTGGAGAGCTGAAATATGCCACTGAAAGGCATGAAGGGCAGCGGAAGAATAATGGATCAGACGGAGGCGTGGGCCATTCCGTCAGATAGAAACAGGCTCTGATACCATCTCAAATAATAAAATAAGATTGATAGATTGATAACAAGACTGAGTTTGACATACCCAGGCGAAGAGAGGAAAGCACTCTCTATCACACCTTATCAATATTACATAGTAGAGTATTTATAAAAATGATCTAAACTAATTATAAGTTAATCATAAATACTATATATAATTATCTAATAATAAATATAAATCACATTACTTAGCTATAATAAATAATAGGTAATTAATATGATTATTTATTCTAATACGGATTCCATTAGTTCGACGTTAAAACCTACTGACCAAGATCCATCAACCTGTCGAGCCTCAGAAGAAGTCCATTGCAGGTTCAAAACTTCTGCAGCCATATAGATGGAAAATAACAGTCAGCTTTATTTTAGCAGTCAACAGTTTCCATGTGGTTTGCTGTAACTTCTTCTTTCAAAACGATGCCCAAATAAAAACCAAAGGGGTGTCTTTTAGCCATTTTTGAGAATAAAAACCTACTGGATTTCTGAAAGGTTCCGGTGGGGGTTTTGGGTTATTTGGACGAATAGAAACCTCATTCTTCATGGCAGTCAAATCAAATTTCCAGTATTTTGGAGCAGTATAACAAGAAAAGCTTATTTTGGCCTTCAAACAAGTAGAGATGAAGACGAGAATAGCTTTGATAAGATTGACATATACTATGATGGGGGCATGGTCCCATGTTCGTCATGACGTAGGATTATCTGTTGTGGCTATGAAGCAAGATGTATAATATCTTGTAGCGCCAAGTATATGGATGTCTGCAACTCTGCACTAAGCAGAAGTGAACGGTATAGTTCTGGGATTGAAGTTAGCAAAGCAAAATAACTGTAGTTTGGTTGTTCTCCATTCACATAGCACACAAGCTATCTGAGCATTCCAAAGTGGGGTGGTTACTGCTAGTGGGATTATGTGCGTGTTAAGTGAAGGAAATGTTATACTTAAGGACAATCCCAAATGGAGTATGAGTCATGTTTTTAGGGAGAATACCACCTTAGATTTTATGGCTAAAAGAAAAAAGGTTGATAGGTGGTCTTGGGATTCCCAGAATGTCATTAAAAGGTGTATCACTATTTTATAAAGTTCCAGCAACATGGGTCATAGTGGCAGATATGTGAGGTAATGGGTGCTCGAGTTTTAAACTCTTGTCCCTTTGCTATAGTATCTTCTTAGTCTAGTATAGTCTTCTCTCATTTGTATCCCTCAAACATCGAGAAAAAAAAAACGATGCCCGAATATCATTAAAAAAAACAAATACAGAACAAACATCCGCTAAACAATTAAACAACACCACCCTTTCTACACTATGCATTAAATGTCGACTCCGAAAATAAGAACCAGATCTAGTGCAGCCACGCAAGTAGCTGCACCGTTACTTCTTTCATCTTTTCGGCACTCTTCGACTTAGAATCTGATTTTGACGTAAACTAGAGAATTGTAGCTCTTTCAAAGAGCTACAATTCTCTAGTTTACATCAAAATCAGATTCTAAGCCGAAGGGTTCCGAAAACGGGTGCGACGTTACGGTTCAGTTTAAAACAACACAGAACAAAACAGATTTGACATTTGCTGTTTAGGGGGCTTGTTGTGAACACATTACTTGTCCGTTGAAAACGTTTTATATAACGTTGGAATGCAGATTCAAAGAGGTACAATTCTTTAGTTTACGTCAAAATCAGATTCAGACCCGAAGGATGCCGAAAATGGGTGCGAAATTACGGTGCTGCGAGTGGCAGCGCAGCACCAGATCAGAAACCCAGAAAATGCTTCCACCATAACATAATGAAACCCTGAACATATAGTTATGACTTGTGACAACAACAGCAACCCCTAGACCAAATCTTGAGGGAGTCGATTCCATGCGTAGTACCTTTCAACTGTAAGCAAAGAATTCACAACTATACGACTGTCACCATCTGAAAGAACAGCCATTGGTAACATTCATTTGCAGAAGAATTGTAAATGGAAGCAACATGTATTAGCAGGCAGCAAATCTAGTGAGAGTCTATCGCCTAGATTCGTTCAGTGTCTTTCCTTCGAAGAACTCCCCCAACATTCTGTCAAGGTCATCCGGTGTGTATCTTATATACTTTTGGGGTGTCTTCACGTTATCAACCAAGGGCCTGCAACAAATACAGATACAGTTACTTATATAACCTTTGTTTTGTCCATTTTCAGTTATATGTTTTGTTATGAAGTCATGCGAAGTTATCAGCAAAAAAAAAAAGCTGATGAGAAACCTCACCCAAATCGTTTGATGAAATTTCTGTATGCAGGCAATAGGACCTCTGCAACTGCTAGCCTGAGAGACTCTCGCAGCTCAGTGTCAGGTACGGTCCATTGAGTTTGTTTTTGATGCAGTTCCTCAAACTGTGCATTGAATGACTTGAACCTAATAGGAGATGAATTGTATCAGTTAAACTTTACCCATTATTGCTAGTTCAAAATTCAGACCGAGGGGAAGCATGTATAGCTATTGTGGTGTAGATGTTGTTGTGTTTCTGACCTTTCTTTGACTAATGCCCTTGAAACTCCGCTGCTGCTTCCACCATCAGCAGTCACATTGTTACTTCCACCACCAGATGAGCTTAGGCCTTGTATGGAGAGGGATTGCAATATCTATATATCAACACACAGAAAATCACTTCTCAGCAGTAAGAGTATAATTTCAACTAAGACAAGAATGTATGATGTGTTCTGCCATAGTGCCATGACATGTGTTCATCTAATAAACAGTTTTTAGTATTCTAAAGATACTGTTTAAGGAGAGCTAAACAGTCGCCAGGTGTGCAGTGGCTTGGTTACTTTCAACTCACTGTGCCGAATGGCAATGACCTTTTGTCCACTTTCGAGAAAAACTAGTTAAAATTTAGATATCAGTAGTTATTAGAGCGACAAGCATACCCGATTAAATAAATGTAGCAAATACGGCTACTAGTTCGAGCGAAGTATAAAATTTAAAGAATCGTTTAGTGAGCTAGTTTAATGCATGTTTCGTTTAAGAAAAGGACCCATATGTTTAACAAATTACCTGCTACATGATTTACTACTCATTATGTACAGCTAATGCAATAAACGTATCCACGGAAAAGAAATAAGCAAAGAAAAAGTTAGCTATTTTGAACAGACAGAAGGAAACAAATACATGGAAAGCCATACCTTTGCCCAGCCATTTCTCTTATACTGATTTGCATGCTGTTGAACAATCCTCCGATGCCTTTGTACCCAATCATCACCCAACAAGTCCTTTGCTTCGGACCTGTTAAACCACATCTTGTTAGTAAAGAAGGACATGCTCTCACAAACAAAGACATGAAAGAGAATTACAGACCTGCGAACAGATCTAACCATATAGTGAATATTATTCATTAGGAACAAGTGGGTCAAAGCAATGTCTTTATATTGTTTTGATTTCCCATCTAAGTTGATTTGAAGTGCCTGCATAATCCGCATTGTAACAGTCGCCAACTGTGTACTCGATTCTCCATTTTCGTTCTCTTGGAAAAGCTGCTTTACGGTTGCCTGGTAGCTGTATGTTTAAAAAACATAGGCACCTCATTTAGATAATAGATACCAAGTTTTGTATCTTCAGAAAGCAAACAAGAAGTCTGATATTTATGACTTGCGTAGAGCACAATGGCACAAAAGTCCATTGAATATGCATTGTCTCTTAGATGATTTTCACGAAAGCTCTGTAATTTGTTTCAAGAAGCACTTTTATTTTATTTTTCTTTTCTTTTTGATGATATTAGAAACTTACTCAAAAAGAAACTTCACATAATTGATCACATAGCTCGTAAGAGGATGGACAGTTCCATCCTGCACTGCTGTTTTAGTTGCATCTTTTTCTACTGCCTCTTCAAAGTCGCCAAATGTTTCTTGAGCTGTTTGGGCAAGCCGTTTCGTCAGTCCTAATGCAGAGTCTCTGATTTCTTTACACGCTTTACCAGCAAAAACTATTTCTATCTGCAAATATGATCGGTCGATAAATATAAGAGATATAACAAGAGCGTTAGAAGTTAGTATGCACGATTCTTGAAAATGAAGGATGGCCATGATAGGCAAGCTACAATTATACAGATGCACAGTCTTTTAGTATATGAAATCCATTTATATAAAAATCAGTATTAAAATGTATTGTTTGTGGCCTAACTATGGAGAGCATACCTCATCGTGAATCTCCCGCATTATCTCATACATGTCCAAAAGTACAAACAACTTTTCAGGTGACCTCTTACTTTTTGCAATTGCATCACCAAAACTAAGTAGCATTAAAACACTATTTTCAGTCACTTCAGCAAAGCATCGATCCCTGAGAGCATCATAGCCTTCGAACATCTGATCACATACTTTTCGCTCAGCAGCAAATAACAATTTGACCTGTTCAAGAGGAAACAGATTATTTATACAACAAAAAGTGTATCAAACCCTTGCAGTGTGCTAGACAGCTTACAGCAATACGCATAAAATGAATCCAGTTCCCGATTTTTGCTTCCAAAACCTCCCATGGCATCTTTTGAACATCATCTCTGCTCAGTTTTTCCACACCTAATTTCCGAAGGCTTTCTTCCAACACCGGGGAACGTGTTTCCCTGTTTATGAAAGAATACTTATGAATCTTGTCTGTTTTATGTAAGACCGATTGTGACAAAAAGATTGCATTAGTTTTAATCTGTAGCCGGGTTGATTTATTCTATCCTCCAATGGGGGAAGTGTAGCCAAAGCAGTTTAACAGCCTTAAGGAATGAGTGAGAACTTTTATAAAAGATGTGAAGTCAGTCTGATGTTTTACAATAGTTACTCCTAAGATTGGGACAGCTATAGAATTTCCAGTAAGATACTGAGGTCTAGGACCCTGTAATTCTGGTATTCTGAAAAGAAAAAAAATTCCTTGTTTCCTAATCAGTTCATCCCTAAAAAATTGCAAACCAGGATACAACCATCAACAGAAAATTCAATGCTATACACTCACAAAATTTATGACAACCCAAATATTATAAAACATATTACTAAACATGAATTCTAGTGATTACTGACCTGTATACTTTTAGCAACTGCTGTTTGTGCCCTGCTTCGACCATTTGCTCCGCAAGGTCATGCAACAATGGAAGAATTCTTGGCGGGATAAGGGCAGGAGGTGTGTATACTGCACTTTCAACAGTTCGCTGATGCTCAGCATGATTTTTTTCACCATATTGCCCGGGTGAGTCTGAAGCTGGTCGCAGAGAGCTTGGAAGGCAGTCAAAAAGACGTTCTGGTTCAACAGGTTTGCTGAAATGTCATAACAATAGTAAAATAAATTTGCAATCTTAAGAAATGGTTCAAATAAAGCCACTTGATCAAGTAAGCGAGTAGAGAACGAATTTAAAATGGATAGGAGATATTGAAAGATTTGTTCAAGTAATATGGTTATTAACTCAAATCAAGGATCTTCAGTAAGTATGAAAATCAATATGTTTTGGTTATCCATTGTAGTTTAATGTGCAAACACTAATCTACATAATGGGCATACAAACCTGTAAGATGACAATAATTGTCTAAACTCATCTTGTAACTTCGATAGAGCTTTAGCAAGCATATTATTTGCTTGAATCAGCACACCATCTGTATTCCTAAAGTTCTTTTTGCTTGTAAAAAAGCGAATTATATTCCTCAACTGGTCAATAGCTTCCAGGTATCCTTCAAGGTCTTCATGCGGCCCCTTAAGTAATTTCATTTCCGTCTGCATGAAAACAAAACAGTAACTAAATTAGCAATCAAAGTAAAGTACTCGTCTGATGTTTTATACATACGCAACAAACACCTCAGTTACCATTTTATTCTTACAGAGAAACCATAATGCGGACATGGCAGATTGCCGTCGTCAATACAGTTCAAAAACATTCATATACACTGTGTGTCGTACCCGTTCTTGATAATCACATAACTATTGAAGTATCATAATAGCTCATTAGAATGCGAATATGCTCTTCATCTTACTCTAACCAGGTTTTATTTTATTTTATAAATATATAGCATATAACAGAATCATGTGTCCTAAACTTGCTGTGAATGTGAACATAATAAAACTTGATGGATTCATAAGTAAAATTAAAATGAGCATAGATGTGAAGAGGGAGAGAATGTAGTAAGGACCTGGTGAGAAAGCTCAAACTGGAGTAGTATGACCTCAGCAGCCTTCAAAGTCCTATCAATATTCTCATGTGCCTTTCGGATAGCATGAGTCCTGATCTGTGACACAAGATCAAAAGCAACAGAATCAATACAATGGATCGGAGAGAGAGAGACAGAGAGATCTGGAAGTGAAATTGATTGCAAATCGACGGCACCTGAGTAGGACGCATGGCGGAATCGAGAGCGGAGAGACGGTGATCGAAGGAGCCGAGAATGGAGACCATGTTATCAGTACCGATCTGACTCTTCTCGAGTGACTCTCTCATCAAGCATGCTCGCTCGCTCAACCAATCCACGCTGCTAACCACCATTTTCTGTATGTTCGTTTGTTTGCTTCTTCTCCGATCGACGAATTTGGAATTATTTGTATGAATCAGTCCACCGCACAACACGATGCAATTCCGCTTTTCAATGCCGAGTCTCCTCTTTTCTTTCTACAAATTAAAATTTTAAATAAATTAAAAGTCAACCAAAATTAATTAAATAAATTTGATCATTTCTTGATTTGTGCCGGTCATTTCTTTGTTTTCTTTTTTAGAAAAACATCAAAATAATATACTCTATTCTATAATATACTAGATTCATCAATTGAGATTATAAATATGATTTTTGAGAGAGGATCAAATTGCTTTTAACCTACAAAGTGTGTATTTTGGTGATTTTCTCTCTACTTTTGGGTGTATGAGAGTTGGTGATTTTAGTATGCTTTGCTTGACTAGTTGGTATTTGTTCGATTTTTGATTATTGAAAGTAGTTTCTTTTGGTGGTGATTGATAATGGAAGGGAATGAAAAAGAGTATTGTAATACGGAAAATGAATTGGAGAGTCTATCTACCAAGTTGGATGACAAGGTGGTGGTCTCCTTGGATGAAGTTAATTGGGGAAAGGATCTAAAGTGGGCACTCTTGGTTAATTTGCATCAGGAAAGCCTATCCAAAAAGCATTAGTTGTTGATACTTTTCGGAAGGTATGGAAATTGAAACAACAAGGAGAGTTAGGAATATGTTGCTTGTGAAATTTGTAAATGAGGAAGATCTAGAAAAGATCTCAGATGGTGGTCCGTGGATGATAGAAGAGAAGGCAATTTTGTTGCAGAAATGGGAATCGGATATGACAAGAGAAGACTTTGTCATTACCAAGATCAATATAGCAATTCATATACATGGTCTGCTATATGAACTGATAAGGCCAAAATTTGCAACAGGGTTTACAAAATTGGCAGGTGAAGTCATCAAACCTTCGACTAATAAAGGAGAAATAATGTATGAGGGAGAATATATGAAAAGTCGTATTTCTTTGGATACAAACAAGCCTATAATGCAGGGACGGTTTTTGCGCAGAAAACCAACTTGGGTTTACATGAAGTATGAGCTCCTTCCGAATGTTTGTTACAGGCGTGGTAAACTTAACCATGAGACTAGAGCTTGTAAAGAAACTATAATGGGTATGGAGAGAAGGTATGGAGTTTGGTTAAAAGCAAATGATCCATCAAAATTCACATCGGAGTGGTCTGATGATCTGTTTGAGATGCATCATATGGTTGTGGATTATCCGCGAGAAAAGTCATATTTCAAGTGGTTTACACCGGAAATGGGATTTGTAAAGTGTATGGGTGCCATTGTTAACGAACCGACGCTCCGTGGAGATAATTTCAGAACACCTCGGAAAATCAGGAACGATTGCGACCGACGGATACCGACTGATTTGACGCACATAATTGGAATAGCCGACGTCGTTAAGGAAAAAGACTCTAATTACCAAAACGACACTGAAAGTGAGGATTTCTGTACTTCTGTGAACGATGCCGTGCCTTTTAGGGGGAAAACAACCTTTGAGATTGAATTTAAAAAAAAACGGGATAGGAAAAGGAAGGCAGCGCTGGTACAGTTTAATGTCTGTCCAGTAGAAATGGATGTGGAACAAATTAACAGTTATGACAGTGTTAGATTTCAGGAATCGAGAGCTGATGGTCGGGTCCTTGGACTTAAGTCGTTTATCATGCCTGGAGAATTAACTTCTGGGCTTAAGCGTAGAAGAAGAGAGAAACAGACAGTTACAAAGATAGGAGAATCAGCGTTACATGAGGTGGCAGTAATAGTAGTGCAGACTCACGAGAATATATGGAAAGGTAATGAAGACACTTTTATTTCGGAATTGGCGGAGACCAGGGCCTGGTCCCGCCAAAGGCCATGAGTTATATAAGCTGGAATTGCCGTGGATTAGGTCGTCCATGCCCAGTTACGGCTCTTTTAAACTTGCGTCGGTCTCATAAGCCCAAACTCCTAGGTTTAATTGAGGCCAAACTAGTTACAAAAGATTGGGGATTCTTGCGGGTCAAACTTGATTTTCAAAACTGTTTGGTTGTTGATAGAGTTGGATTATCCGGTGGATTGACACTACTTTGGCATACAGACACTGATCTCTGTATCATCTCATGCTCTAGATACCATATTGATGCAGTAATCGAAGGTGTGGTATCCATTCATTATACTTTATTTTATAGTAACCCTAGGGTAGACCTTAGACATTGTAGTTGGGATCTATTGCGTAGGTTGAAGCACACTAGTACATTGTCATGGATAGTTATGGGAGATTTTAATGAGATTCTAATACAAAGTGAGATGCATGGCAAACAAACAAGACTGGAAACATATATATAAGAAGATTTAAAGATGCCCTATGGGACTGTAAGTTAAAAGGATATAGAGATGGATAACAAGGAATTCACATACTCCAACAGGAGAAAATGTGCTGAAGAAATGAGATCTAGAATTGACAGAGCTCTTTTAATAAGAAATGGTTTAGACTTTGGCGAAACACATTGCTCCAGTGTTGCTTTGCTAATACTTCTAATCACAAACCGATAAAATTAATTCTTGATGGAAAAAAGAATAAAAGTGTAGCAAGGAAGAGTTCTTCTAGATTTGAACCTATGTGGCTCAAGGAAACGGAGTTTACAGGGTATGTTACAAACAAATGGTTGACGGTGAACCAAGCCTGCTCTAACTTGACTGACAAACTAAACCATTGTGGAGGGGCAATACAAGAATGGAATAAGTCTAAGTTTGGAAATGTTACTAAAAGGATTACCTCATTGAAGAATCAATTACTGAATTTGGGGAAATTAGAGAGGTCTGAAACTGTAATTGGTATTGAGAATAAATTATCGGTGGAGTTAGATGAGTGGTTTGCTCGTGCGGAGCTCTTATTGAAACAGAGAGATAGGATGGATTGGCTAAAAGCGGGAGACAGGAATACGACCTTTTTAAGCTAATCTAAAAAGTGCATCAAGTCTATTTTAAGAGGAGATGGTAGTCTTGTGACAAAACCTAAAGACATTATAGATGAATTCTATATTTTTTATCAAGGTTTATTTCAGGATCAGAATGACCAGCAAATCATATACTGGAATTGCGAGCTTCAAGATGTAGCTTTTCGGGTTCCAGATGAACTGAATGAGAGACTTCGTGAACCTTATACCCCTAAAGAGATTACAAAAGCTTTACTCAAGTTGCATCCCGACAAAGCACGAGGTATTGATGGGTTTTCCAACTTATTTTATCAGAAATTTTGATTAGTTATCAGAAGTGATGTTTGTTATGAAATCTTGTTGTTTTTAAATACGGGGGTCATAGATCGACGGTGGAATGAAACTATAATAATTCTTGTGCCTAAGGGTAATGATACTAAGGGTATAGCTGATTAAAGACCCGTAAGTCTCTATAATTTGGTCATGAGAACTGTATCTAAAGTACTTGCTAATCGCATTAAAGACTTTTTTGCCGAAGATCATTGGTGAAGAGCAGAGTGCTTTTATTTTGGGCAGAACCATTTCAGACAATATTTTGATCGCTCATGAGGTGATGCACAGTTTGAAGCAGAAACGTAAGGGTGTAGATGGTTTTCTTGCGGTTAAAATTGACATGAGCAAAGATATGACTGGGTTAAATGGAAATTCGTTGAGATGTTCAAGAAAAGGATTGGGTTGGATGAACTGTGTGTGGACAGAGTTTTATAGTTTGTATCATCAGTTTCATTCAAAATTCAAATCAATGGTGCACTCTCTCAAGATATATTCCCAGATAGAGGAATTAGACAAGAAGATCCAATATCTCCTTATTTGTTCATTTTGTGTCAAGAGTGGTTGTCTTCGAAGTTTCAAAAATTACAAGCGGATGAAATGATTCGGGGAATCCGAATTGCTAGAGGAGCGCCTCAAATCAATCAACTATTGTTTGCAGATAACTCTTTAATCTTCGTTAAAGCGGATTTATCCCAGCTTCACAAGTTGAAAGGGTTATTGGCTCTGTATGAGAAATTGGCTGGACAGAGGATAAATTAAACAATGTCTGAAATGATGGGCAGTGGTAGCATAGATATCAATATGCTTACAGTGGAATTTTTTGGGAGTTAAGCTTGTAGATGGAATCCCAAAATACCTGGGATTACCACTTGCTGTTGAAAGAAGTAAAACCAGTTCATTGGCTGGATACCAAAGTGCACGGAAGAATTCAGGAATGGAATGCCATTTTTGTGTCTATGGCGGGTATGGAGGCTCTTATCAAGAGCTGTTTACAATCGTATCCTATATATGCGATGTCGTGCTTTAGAATACCGCGTACCCTTTGTGATAAATGGAGTGTTGATGCCTTGAGATTTTGGTGGTCTAATGGTGGTAAGAATAGAGGAATTCTTTGGGTACACAAAGAAATAATGCAAGATGAATAAACGTGCGTCGCTGTACGCGTCAAATTTGTGATTTATAGTACCTACTAAATACTCAATAAGCGGTAAGCAGGGTCGAACCCAAAGGAGAGTAGTCGAGTTGAATTCGTAATAATCTGTTACTAAGGCTAACTTCTACAAGGGGGTTTATGAAAGATTGATTTGTTGTCACGAAATTAACTACATTACGAGTTTTACTAGGTGATTAAAAGAATCAGTTCAAGGCATTGATCATGTGACAGGTAATATTCGACTCAATGAAATAAAATACAAATAAATCAAATAGTTGTTCTCGCTAGAGATACAACCTACGTACACTCGCTAAAGTGATCGCTCTCTGTTGTAATTAAATATTCTCGCTAAAAAATTATCTAATTAATTTGTTCAATCCCCTGTTACCCGCTAGAGTCTCAAGGGGATATAACGATTACATAGTCAAAACTCAATAATACTTCCACCGCTAGGCTTAATTACTATCATGCAATTCATCCGTTTCATACACTAATTTCTATCGAGTTTCACCGCTAGGCTACACGCAATAAACAATTAACATATGCATTCACGCGCAAGAACATAGATAATTTATCATTTATCTAAATCATATTCGAGTCTCACATTAACAAACCGCAATCTCAAGCCTTAAACTGAAACGGAATTTAGCTACGGCAAGACATAATAATTGAATAATTAAAATGAGTTGATGACATGAAATGTTTACAAACTATGAGTGAAATGAAGTAGACAAATTGAGAACAAAATCATTGCAAAAAGAGTATTTTTACTGTGCACAAAACTGCTCAAAAGCTGCCAAATTCAATCTCTTCCCAAAATGATGATGTTGGTTGTTTTGATGTTTGAAAAGATCATGTCGGCTGTTGCCACCCTTTTTCCAACAAATGTTGTCCCCCAAACCCTCACATTTCCTTTCCATTTATACTAGGGTTGAACTTTGGGCTAGGCCGAACCGTGCCAATACGCGGAGTCTTCTTTAATTACGTATGCGGAGTCTATGCCGTATTCGATAAATCCGTGGCACTCCGCGTACATAAACTCCTCCGTCTCCGCGTATGTTGCTGTTTATCAACACGCGGTGTCTTAATATATTTCGGATGCGGTGTTTTAGCAATTACTTCTATTATCCGTTGAGTCCGTGTATACACGTCATATTTGTGATTTATAGTACCTGCTAAATACTCAGTAAGTGGTAAGCAGGGTCGAACCCAAAGGAGAGCAATCGAGTTGAATTCGTAATAATTTGTTACTAAAGCTAACTTCTACAAGGGGGTTTATAAAGATTGGTTTGTTGTCACGAAATTACACTACACTACGAGTTTTACTAGGCGATTAAAAGAATCAGTTCAAGGCATTGATCATGTGACTGGTAATATTCGACTCAATAAAATAAAATACAAATAAATTAAATAGTTGTTCTCGCTAGAGATACAACCTACGTACACTCGCTGAAATGATACGCTCTCTGTTCTAATTAAATAATCTCGCTAAAGAATTATCTAATTAATTTGTTCAATCCACTATTACCCGTTAGAGTCTCAAGAGGATATAACGATTATGTAGGCACAACACAATAATACTTTCACCGCTAGGCTTAATTACTATCATGCAATTTCTACATATCATATACTAATTTCTATTGAGTTTCACCGCTAGGCTACGGACAATAAACAATCAACATATGCATTCAAGCGCAAGAATAGAGATAATTCATCATATATCTATATCATATTGGAGTCTCACATTAAAAAGTCACAATTTCTAGCCCTAAATTGAAATTTAATTTAGCTACGGCAAGACATAATCATTGAATAATTAAAATTGATTGATGTCATGAAGTGTTTACAAAATATGAGTGCAAAGAAGTACACAAATTTAGAACAAAAGAGCAGTATAAAAGGAGTATTTTACTGTGCACAAATCTGAGGAAAAGCTGTCCCAAAATCTGTGTAAAAGCTGCTCAGGTGCTGTCCGAAAGCTGTCAATTGATCTGAAATTGTTGCTGCCGAATTTTTTTTTGACAAAAAGCCCCCCGCAATCAATATTTGTGATGCTCCTTTTCTCCCCCAAAAACTCCTGGTGCCTTGATGCTCCGAGCTCTGCGTCGTCTCCTCGTTTTTTTTTCGTGCGTCCTGATGCTCCTGCTGTCTCTTCCTTTCCTCCATTCGAACTTGGGCTGAGTTTTGGATGGGCCGAGGAGTGTACGCGAGGTATGAACGGATTTAAGCTACGCAGGGTTTTCGTGATTTATGGAAACTTCATCCTACTCTGCGTAACAATTCAAACGTCACCGCGTATCCTTCTATTTGACAACACGCGGTGTCTGGACAAGTTATTGTACGCGGCGTCTGAAGCGATTTCTTCTATATTCCGTTATGTCTGTGTTCAAAAATCTGAAGACGCCGCGCATCTCTCTGTATGCACTTCACTTATCTTCGTCGTTTGGTCTCGCACAACTTCTTAAAAGGCATGAATATTACGTTTATCTTCAATGTGGTTTTTATAAGCCTGCAAAACGAAACACTATCAAAGCGTAACATTTTATCAAGATTATATAATCAATTTATGGGAATTAACGACTTGATACGCCCCATCAATTTTATTAGCTTTCAAAATAAATAAATAAAAACAAAATAAATATTCATAAATACAAAAGGGAATAATGTCAATTAAATCCCCAACTTTCCTGTTTTGCCTATTTAAATCCCCAACTCAAACTTGCCCATTTAAATCTCCAACTTCTCAGTTTATTTTCAAAAATTAAC
>JAWWMW010067831.1:0-14941 GCA_035048345.1 Echeveria elegans | reverse complement strand
TGTGATGTCGAATATATCAATCTTATACTTCTATTCTAATTTTTTTTTTTTGACTTATGACAAATTTTAAACAAGTTAGAGTAGAGGAGGAGATAAAACCACCAGACTCTATTCCATCCAAGAGTAAATGTCAATGATGGCGCTAAATTCCTCTAATTCTCACTGACCGTCTCTATCATTTGCCTGCCCATTCCGTGACCTCATTTTTCCCTCTTTCCAAGGTTCTGTTCTTTATAACTGGAATAAAAAATGAAGACTTTTAAGTTAGAGTGATCTATATGGATTAGGCTTGCAAAACAGTTTTTTTTACTTTCAACATGTTTAGACAAAGAATAGCACGAAGTAAATAAATTTAGAATATTGGCTCCAGTTTTGCCTCGAATTGATCGCAAGCTACTTGGGTCGAACGTAATTCAATTAAATTTTTAAGTGTCCAATCCAAGATTTGCATGAATCTCATGGCTCACCATTTTCATCTCATCCAACTTGTATAAGAATCACACACTCCTCTTCTCAACATAATAAATCCATTGATTCCCTTTCCATCTTTAAAATTTAAAATTAAACTCACCCATCCACTTTTTTCTTGGTCAAACTCGAAACTCTTCTTCCCCAATTTAAATTCCAGACAAACAAATAGACATCGTTATAATCGGATCAATCAACTAATATTTCCAGTTTCTCAATTCCTGATCAAAGTTCGCACCTTTCACCATGTCTTCCACTAAAGCTGAAGTCTTTATCGGTTCTGTCGATCAGGGCACCACCAGTACCAGGTTCATCATATACAACAAAGCTGCCAAGCATATCGGTTCTCACCATGTTGAGTTTACTCAGATCTGTCCTCAGGCTGGGTATGTTTTTAATCTTCAAATCAAAATCGATCCTTTTCTTTTATATATTTGATTTGAGAATGTGAATTGAATTGATGATAATGATGATGTGTAGATGGGTTGAGCATGATCCAGTGGAGATTCTGGAAAGTGTGAGGATTTGTATTGCAAAGGCTATTGACAAAGCTACTGCCAATGGGTATAACGTGGATGGTGGACTGAAGGCTATTGGGATTGCTAATCAGCGCGAAACTACGCTTGTTTGGAGTAAGAAGACTGGTCTTCCTCTTTACAATGCAATTGTTTGGATGGACGCTAGAACCACTTCTGTATGCAGGTAATCCGGTTGTACGCTTGATTGATCAGTTGTTTGATGATGTTAAGGTTATGATGAAATGTATGTAAAAATAAAGGTGTTGTAAAGATGATTCCTTTTTTTGTTTGTTTGTTTGGATTTCCGTAGGAGGTTGGAGAAGGAATTTTCTGGTGGAAGAACACATTTTGCGGAGACATGTGGATTGCCGATAAGTAATTATTTCAGCGCGATGAAGTTGGTTTGGTTGATGGAAAATGTTCCGGAAGTTAAGAAGGCGATTGATGCTAAAGATGCCTTATTTGGAACGATTGACACTTGGTTGATTTGGAACATGACTGGTGGAGTGGAAGGAGGGTTGCACGTTACGGATGTGTCCAATGCGTCTAGAACTATGCTGATGAATCTCGAGACGCTTGATTGGGATAAGTCTACTTTGGATGCGCTGAAGATCCCAGTTGAGATCCTGCCAAAGATTGTTAGTAACGCTGAGGTTATTGGGAATGTTGGGAAGGGATGGCCGGTTGCTGGAATCCCAATTGCTGGATGTTTGGGAGATCAACATGCGGCTATGGTTGGACAAGCTTGCTGCAAAGGACAAGCTAAGAGCACTTACGGAACTGGTGCATTCATACTTTTAAATGTGGGTGAAAAGGCTGTGCAATCAAAGCATGGACTTTTAAGTACATTGGCTTTCAAATTGGGACCTAAAGCTCCTGCAAATTATGCGCTTGAGGGGTCAATCGCCATAGCAGGTGCAGCAGTTCAGTGGTTAAGAGACAGTCTTGGAATCATAAATTCTGCTGCTGAGATTGAGGAAATGGCTGCGAAAGTTACATCCAGTGGTGGTGTTTATTTTGTTCCAGCTTTCAATGGTCTTTTTGCTCCTTGGTGGCGTGATGATGCACGAGGAGTGTGCATTGGGATCACGAGGTTTACTAATAAGTCTCACATTTGTCGAGCCACCCTAGAGAGCATGTGTTTCCAAGTGAAGGATGTGTTAGATTCGATGCACAAGGATGCAGGCGCTGGAGGGGAGGCTAAGAACGAGAAAGGAGAGTTTCTGTTGAGAGTTGATGGAGGTGCTACAGTCAACAATCTCTTGATGCAAATTCAGGTTAAATTTCCATCATCAACTGTTCACCTACACATCAGGTTTACTTCTTACGGCTAACTGGTTAAATGTAATAATTTTATGCAGGCTGACATGCTGGGAACCCCAGTTGTGAGACCAGCGGACATAGAGACAACTGCACTTGGAGCAGCTTATGCTGCGGGATTAGCAGTAGGTGTTTGGACTGAAAAAGATATATTCGAGGCCAATGCTAAAGAGGCATCGACCATGTTCCATCCTGTAATGGATGCTGAATTGAGCAAGAAGAAGCATGAGTCGTGGTGCAAAGCCATTGAAAGGACTTACGATCTAGCTGATCTTTCTCTGTGAGTTAACCAGTGACAGATTCAACAAACAAAACCACACGGTATCATCTATCACTTGCAGCAGTTTGATATGATTTTACATTTATCGTTCAAAAAGTTATACACGTATTTTTCTGCTTATTCTAGTAAGTTAGAGGATGTATGCATTGGAAAACCGAAATAGAACTTAGATTATGATTTAATCAGGCTCCTCTTTGTCCATACATTTAGAATCATCATTTGTTTGGTGAATGTGTTTTACACAAAAAAACAGAATATGATGTGTAATGTACCAATGAGCTGCCAAGTAAATCAGGATACAAAAAAACTGATCAACAGAATTTGTATTCTTTATTCGTCAAGAAAAACTAATACAGTAAACAACAGATAGAGAACCTCAGTGTTGTAGTTTCATGTCGAGATGTTCATCTGGACTGAACTATCAGTTTAAGGAATCTGAGTATGAACAGATCCAGATATAAAAAAAAATTCCTGTGCCACCCTATTGAGTATAAGATCCCACTTGAGTCTTGAAAAACTGACAAGATGCGACACAAGGGGATGTCGGAGGGATGCCCATCTCAAATGCTTGTAGTTCATTTAAACCGACAGAATGCAGAAGCACTGGTGGATGGCTGGTTATACGGTTGCTTTAATTTTATCTTGTATCGAACTCGCGGATTTTTCTCTGTTGCTGTCCCAGGCTCTTACCGCGACTCTTTCTTCTGTTTTTGACATCCACAAATCCTTCTCGATCCTCTTTTGATTTGTTCACCTTTACTTTATCTTCATGTGAAGCCTCAGTTGTTACACTTGTGTTTACAGTCTCTGCTTCTTTGCTGTAGAGAATTTTTATGATTGCACTGTCATTTGCAATTGGTTCTGTAGAATTAGTAGTTGTTTTCTCCTTACTACCTTTGGTGGAAGAATTATCATTGCCCGCCTCTGTGTTGTTCTGAACAGAATTCACGATGAAGCTAAGCAATATTTGTCTAGATTTCTCAGATTCCGTCAACTTGCTATCTTTCCCCTCAGAAGTAAAGGTGTTGCAAACCTTCACTTTAGCTTGTACGCTGTCAGTGGGTGTATTGAAACCATTTGAACCTTTAGGCTCAGTGCCGCCGATGCTCGAAACCCAGCTACTACCAGGAACAAATTCAGGCGCATTAGGGTTCATGACTCTGCTGGACCCAAATCCCACTCCTCCAATAACAGGGCTTTGATATTTCATGATTCCATGTCTCATGCCAAGAGCGTGGCTATTCCTAAAATACATAGCCGACCGAGGACCAAAAGGGATTCTGACAGCCACAGGTGGGATGTCAACAGGCTCCAAAATTATACCTTGGCTGGATCTGAGGTCGTAAACATTTGATATGACTACTACATTACTCTTGATAGGCAGTCAGTTAGAACCTGGACTGAATGGTGTGAGGCGATGCTTTTTATTGACGAGTCAGTTATCTATAGTTCTCGCGGGGTGCAAAAAGGTGATCCGTTGGATCCTTTACTTTTCGTCATCGCTTTGCAACCTCTTATTCGTCAGATTGCGGAGTGTTGTCCGCGTTTATCGCTCAACACTTGGTACTTGGACGACGGTATGTTGATGGGGCGTCAAGATGATATGTTGACATCTTTCGAGGTCATTCGGCAGGTGGGTCCACAACTTGGTTTGATTGTGAACATTGACAAATCCTTATTGTGGTGGCCTCGTGGTGGTACGGACCGTCCTCAGGGTTTGCCTGATGGGGTGGTAGTGTCGGGGTCTTCAGCCTTATCCGTTTTGGGTAGCCCTATCTCAGTCGACGGAAGGGGTGCAGACGAGATAGTTGGACAACGGGTTAAGGGTATTCAGGATATTCTTTCAGAGATGTCAAAATTGGACAACCCACAGTTAGAGGTTTTACTTTTACGAGCTTGTGTTGGTTTGCCAAAGATGATGTACTACTTGAGGAGCGCACCGTCTAGTTGGATTGGGGATCCATTCGGTCTTTTGATAGTGCAGTGCATCACAGTTTGGTGCATATTTTTAACTCTGGTTTCACGGAGGATCAACGGAGATTGGTGGGGTTGCCACTCAAGTTTGGGGGGTTAGGCATTCCGATTGGGTGCGAGGTGGCTATCTCGGCATATTTGGCTTCTTTGGTGCAAGCTGGGTGTTTATGGGAGATGCTTACGAAGGATTATTTGGCTTTCTCGAGGTGCGGGATCTTACTTGGTGATTGAAACTCGAGGTTTAGTCCTATTTCGCCGGTTAGATTGGAGGATTTAAGGATGAAGGCTAAGCCACAACAGTGGCTCTTTGGTTTGGCTTCAGAAGTCACAAGGGAAGAGATTAAGAGTCGGGGAGGAGCGTGGGTTAACATTCTAGGGAATGTCGTTTCTGCTTCTGGGAGTGGTATTTGGACCACTGCGATACCTACGCCTTTTTCTGGGCTTCACATTAACCCGGCGGCGTATCGTTTGGCTCTAAAATACCGTACCGAGCATAACGTATTTGCGTTTTCTCGTGCATGTACGACATGTAGGGGAATGCAAACATCGGACGTAGCTGGTGATCACGACTCTCATTGTACGGGTTGGGGGGAAGGATAAGGAGACACAACGTGGTTAGGGACGCGTTGTTTTCTTTTCTTAGGGAGGCCAACTTAGGGCCTAGGTTAGAGGTGGCTGGCCTGCTAGATAACGGGGAGAAGCCCGCAGATATTTTAGTGCCTGCTTGGAACAACGGTATGCATTTGTGCATCGATGTTTCTATTGTGTCTCCTTTTGTTGGGGGAAGTGCGTTGTTAGGGTCTGGAGAGGCTGCTAGGAGAGCGGAAGATAGGAAGATTTCTAAGTACGAGGTTGGCTGTTCAGCTAATGAACTGATTTTTGAGCCTTTTAATTTAGAGTCTTTGGGAGGCTTTGGAGGGAGAGCGGACCAGCTTATAAGGATAATAGCGGCGAGGTGGGCTGAAGGCAAGGGAATGGATCCCCCGACAGCTCTATCTGTATTAAGACAAAAATTATCTTTTATCGCGCAGAAGGCGTTGACAGATAATTTTTTGCTGCGCAATGGCTAAATGTTCGTTTTAATTTCATTTGTAATTGTAACCTCGAGGCTCGAGCTATAAGAATGAATTATATGCTTGTTGGTTGATTAAAGCTGAAGATGTTATGCCAGAGGGAGGATGAGTCATAAGAAGTTCTCATAAACAACGGATCCAAGATTCGAGTCTCGCATCCATCACAAAGTAGTTTCTTGGGCGAAGATGTGGGTTACAAAACTCAGTATCAGATATGATCTTTGATGGGTGCTAGTGCACTGCGGTTTATTTTGATTTTTTAATGGTTTGTATTCAACGTGACAAATGGAAGGGGTTTATCGACCTGAACTATGACAAGTTAATTTGTTGTAGGTTGTTTTAGTAAGTTTTGTTTTGATTGTGGGTACATTGTATACAACATTATAAATATCGAGTGTTTATCATTTCATGTCAACAAAGAGAATATAATTCATATTTTTTTTCATTCAAACTCCGATCCTTGACGACTCTTTTGACAATCCCACAATATGTTTAGTATCAACATCCAAATAACGTGCATCCTGACTGATGAAATTGAAATTCCGTTCATGAAGAAAAACCCCACATGAAGGAGGAAGGAAAAACTTCACCACGAAAAAATTAATGACCACATGAATGAGGAAAATGAAAAGAAAAGTGACGAACGTCAGGATTCGAGTCCTACACCAAAGGGTACGAAATATTGACCAAAACTATGATAAGTTAATTTGCTGAATGCTTTTACGAACACACGAGGTTGAGCGAGATGATATTAGTTGGACTAAAATATGGATAATGAAACAACAAAAATATAATAGTACGTGTCACAAGTACTTTTCTAACTTAAGGGTTGACAATGTTATTGCACCACACTGGTCGGGAATTGTCCCGCTTCTCTGATTAGCCTATGAGAGGGCGAACCTAATGAGCATCAGAGATGAATAAGGTTGAACTCTAATTTACGACGGATCGTCGAGAGATATAGAGTGTCGCACAAATTATATCTATTTGTTAAAACTATGAGTCCGTGACAATACAGAGTATTTAATACAATCGGAGCACGAGTTTCATACTTTCTATTTACGAGAACATTTCTCAGCCAACCCTAATCAGTTAATTAATGTTAGCCTATTACTTGGTAACCTAACCTATTTCCGATAGGGCGACATGCTGTTGCCGATATTGGACTTTGATAATAATTAATTAGACTAGCCGGCCACACAACAAATTAAATTTGGTAAAATCAAGGATAGGAAGTACATTTTTTTATTACAATATCCATAAAAGGGAATCATTGTATACATCAAAGTTTATAGTACGGGACTATCGTCCGGAATACAGGATCCATGAATATTTATTACTACTGGAAAGCGATCACAGATCCGGAATCGCTATCCATGACCAATACAGCTAAACAACAATGAAAATAAATAAACAATAAATAAAAAACCTCTCACTCAATGAGGAGAGAAATGAAACAACCTCTCACTCGCTACGGACTGCGCCGTAGTAGAGGAGAGAAATAAAGACCTCTCACTCTTCCACAGATTGCGCCGCAGTTGAGGAGAGAAAAAGAAGTCTCACACAGTCACACTCTTCCACTGATTGCGCCGCAGTCGAGGAGAGAAATAGTAACTGGGTTCCAAATTAGGGGAGTACTTTAGAACATTAACCAGTTATTCCAAGTATTCCAGACTCAAAACACCGCAGCCAGCCCCTTCGGATGGTGTTCCTCTGCCGCCCTGAAATTCACTTCAAAAGGTTGGTCGTGGATGCTTCTGAAATTAAATCTTTTTTGTGAAAGACCAAGCCCAAATATTTGACATGTATACGGTTGTTAATGGAATGTCCTTATGAACTTCTTAAATGATATGGTCAGACCTTCCGGCACCTTCGTTAGCGGCTTTGTTTGATGACTCGGGGTATGAATTCACGGTCAGCAAGAGGCTCGTATCCGACTATGCGTCGGAGGAGATTAGGGGTAGGATTGAGGCGGTGGCGGGTGGTGAAGGGTTCCTCGTTGGGGTTTTTGATAGAGAACCAATGGCTAAAGACACCATTGGAAACATAAATTGACCCGAACCAATGGCTAAAAACACCATTGACGACGCCAATCGCGACGGAGGCGTTCGCGAACTATGAGATCAAAAGCCTAACCGAAGTGACGACACTGCAATACGTCATAATCTCCGGTCAACAACCACCAGCAATCCTCAACGCCTAAAGATGGCCTTCGGAAAGTAACAAATGGACGAAATCGACGAAATCACCGAAATCGCGGCAACGGCGTAATCTAGATCTCAGGGGATGATAGGAAGTACATTTTCAAACTCGAGTATCATACCATATTAACAATATAGACAGACTATTGATTGATCAATTTCTAGATCCTCATTTGCAAATTCATGCATTCAGCATCTATGAATCATCTGTTATTCTTAATCTTTATTTTGATGAAAAATATTGACGTTAAAGTAATATAAACACAAAACAAAATTATTTGTAAACACTTAAATTTTGACATTCTTACATAGGTTGAATTAATCGGACTCTTGCCTTGTGCACCGCAGTGGAAGTAAATGCATTACAAACCACTGGTCCACTGCTGTGAGACTTTAGGTTAATGAATGTTTACAATAAAAATTGCATTACAACACCTATAACTTTACACTTTTTTGCACATAATCACTCATAACTTTATTTTTTGAGTAGAACCACCCATAACTTTACTTCCATCCATTTATTTCATTAACTAATTATTATTTTTATTAAAATATATTTTTAAATTTCAAATTTCAAAAAAACAAGACTAAAAATTCCCTTTTTTTTTCTTCCAAATTCATGAGTTCATAAAATATTATATAATTGAACCATCAAATGACATTATTTTTATTTTTTTGTGAAAAACTGGCTTTTTAGATAAAAATATATGCGTAATTTGGATTTTTTTTTTGTAAGTTCTTGTTTTAGAGTTAATTGCACAATGCCACCACTATAATATACTATTTTGCACAAAACCACCACTATAAAATAATTTTTCACTTAACTACCTATATGAAATTTAAAGTTAACAAAGGAAAGCCTTTTTGATATAAAAATCTTTAAAAAGACTCAAAAATATCAAAAATCCAAATTTTTTTCTTCCAAATTTATGAGTTCATAAAAATATTGCATGACTTATTTTGGGAGAAGTTATTTTAAATTACTAATCAGGTTCAGGATTAGGGGTTTTTTTCTTCTATTGGGAGTTTTTATTTTTAGAGGGTTTTTCTCGGTGGAGATGTCGTTTGAAGAAGACTTTGTGATACAACCGATGAAAATGTACTTGTTATTAGCTAGATAGTCTAAAGATACTTTTATACTACATATATCCATTCATAAAAAAAAATGCTCCATTTCTAAGAGGTTTTTCTAAGTGAAGAAGTCGTTCGAAGAAGTCTTTTTACTACTAATGTACTTAATATTAACTAAATATATTAAAATATTTTATACTACATATGTCCACTCAAACAAACGCAAATTTTGCTAAAACATTATTTTCATTTCGAATGGAGAAGAATATTTTAGTATTCACACTTACGAATAATAATTAATAAAATAATACGGATGGTAGTTGTAGTGACGAAGTCCGACTTGGGTAAGAACGCGAAAGACTCCGTCGAATACCAAGTGAAACGGTGGACAGAGACAACAAACCCTAGCCCTTGAAAATCATCAAATCAACAAAATGCCAGAGTTGCCGGAGGTGGAAGCAGCTAGACGAGCCATACAAGACCATTGCATTGGAAGGATCATCAAGGGTGCCGTCATCGCTGATGATTCCAAGGTCATCGATTCCGTCTCCCCGGCACACTTCCAAGCTTCGCTTTTGGGAAAGAAGCTTCTCTCAGCTCATAGAAAGGGAAAGAATATGTGGATTCAGTTAGATTCTCCTCCATTCCCCACCTTTCAGTTTGGTAATCGTCTCTTCCTTACTTAAAATTTAATTAGGTTTTGTAAAATGTGAGAAATGTTTGTTTGGGTTGAGACCGGGAGAATGTTGTTAGGGTTTATGTTTCAGAAGAAAGCTTCATTTTTCTTTTTTTGTAAATGTTTGATACTTATTTTTTAGAGTATATAGTTAATTGTAATGTGGTATGCTTCATCTCACATCCTAATTGTAGGTTGATGTTTACTTGTGATGTTTGAGTTTGCAGGGATGTCTGGTGCTATTCACATCAAGGGGATTGCGCTTTCCAAGTACAAAAGGTATTTGGAGGAATGGTCTGACTCTGATAGAAATATATGTTTGATGAATCAATTATTATTTATATTTTGTTTAGTCTTATAAACATATGTTACTACTCTCGTTATTGACATTTTGTTATTCACTGTTTTGCAAACCCTGATTCGAGTCGAAGCAGACGTCCCTTCAGTGTATGCAGATGCTATTTTTCAATTTAGGTGAAAATGTTCGATGCTAACCCATGAATATTCACAACTTCTGCTCGCTCTGCTAGCTAGACCAGTGAACATCTTTTAATTTTATTGTGATCCACTATGACTGTATGACAGTAAACAGTAATGAAACTCAACCCCCTTTGCTCAATTTTTTGTATAAGATTAATTGGATAGGAAGTGACAAAAAATGTCATCTTGTGCAAAAAGAGCAAAGAAAGAGTTTTAAAAAGCCGTGTTGTTGTGTATCCATTATTCATAACTTCCTACGTATTGCTTCTGCATATTTTAATGTATCTAAGCAGTTCAAACGGGCAATTCAGTCAATTCTCTTTAGTTATTCCCGGACATTGAGCCTGTGGGATTCATGACACTAAGATTTCTTGTATAGGTCTATTGTGAAGGATTCTGAGGAGTGGCCATCCAAATATTCCAAGTTTTTAGTTGAAGTAAGATTAATCAGACACTCTATCTGCAGATTTCCACCTGTGTGCAAGCATTTAACTATGTCATATGCTCCCTACGCACCTAAAAATAATAATTTTCTGAAATTTAACGCTGAAGTAATTCCCCGTGCATCTCACTTATCTCATAATTTGTAAAGTTAGTAAAATGATTAAAACTTAGGCTGTGACAATTCAGTGGTTAATCATATATTTGTTGCAAACTAACTTACAACTTTGCATGTGAATCACTTCTTAACTAGCGTAGGAATAAATAACTCTTTTTTTGGATATAAAATGTTACATCTTTGCATGCGCAGAATATTAATAGACTTGCAATTTGACTCTGTTAAAAATGCTTTTTGTATCCTTCCCTGATATTGCAGGGAGTAGCTCTTTGCTATAGTTTTGTTCGTGTAATGAATAATTTAGGCCAGGATGTGAAATGAATATGGACTGTATTTTCCTATTGCAATAGCCGTCCAGTCCTTCCAGTTAGGTGGACTTATAAAGGATAACAAGAAAGGAAGATGTTCTGTATATGGCATTGCATCATGATGTCTCATATTAATCTGCTGATATAATATTGGTCTCTTTTGCAGCTAGATGATGGTCTAGAGCTATCTTTTACTGATCCGAGGCGATTTGCTAAAGTTCGATTGCTGACTGATGTAGGGTCTGCAACTGAACTACATTGTCATATACTTCTCCAAATTATTAACTACTTAAGCCGTCCTTGTTCATACAGCCGGTGTCTGTACCACCTATATCTGAACTTGGACCTGATGCTCTCCTCGAGCCAATGAGTTTAGATGATTTTGAAAGTTCAATGCGCAAAAAGAAGATTGCAATCAAGGCTTTGTTGCTTGACCAGGTTGTGTTCAATTGTTGTACATCCAATTAGTATGCATACTTTCTTCTCACATGTGAAGCTTGATGCTGATTTATAGAGCATAACAATTGGATTTTTGAAACATGCAGAAGTTTATATCTGGTATTGGCAACTGGATTGCTGACGAAGTATTGTACCAGGTATGATAAAATCATGCCTCATTTTCCCGTTTTCCAGCATTATGCTATCGAAGTCTTGTTAGTAACATGTTTGTACATAGAAAAAATTTATGACATGTGACTACTATTTGCTTTTTTCTCTTTTTGTAGGCTAGGATTCATCCTCAGCAAGTTGCCTCTACTTTATCAAAAGAAAGTTGTGCGACTTTGCTTAGGTGCATAAAAGAGGTACAGTTCATTTTGGTGCTGTGTGCGTGTGTTGTATACTTCTAGTTCAATATTCTTTTAAGAAATCTATGTTTATCATGGAAATTGCGAGGAATATATATGTAGGTTATACACCATGCAGTCCTTGTGAATGCTGACAGTAATCAATTTCCTCTTGAATGGTTGTTTCATTACCGGTGGGGAAAGAAGGCTGGAAAAGTAAATGGTAAGATAAATCAATGTTGATGAGAAACATGTACTTTTACAGGTCCTTGAAAGTGCAATTGAAGTTGGGGCAGACAGTAGTCAGTATCCTGATAAATGGATTTTCCATTATCGAGAAAAGAAGCCGGGCAAGGCTTTTATTGATGGTTTGATTCTTCACCATATGTGATGATATATATCATGATAGATGGTGATATCATTGTTTCCCCTGAAAGCTAACTGAGACTTCCTTAGCTGCCATTTGCGGAATATGAAATATCTGATGTTTTGGCTATATATTATTCTGGGTAAACTTTACAAAGCATGGGACAAACGAGTTAAAAATTCATTGACTGAGAACAACTGATGTTGAGCTTGGACTGTAAATTAAACTTGATTTTACCTGTTATTCATGGAAATTTTAAAATATTGTCATTGTCACTAATTCCTCCTAAATCTGGATGACGTGTATTTGCATTTGTTTTTTTTTTTCAATACAGGGAAAAAGATTGAATTCATCAATGCTGGAGGCAGGGTAAGATGAAGCACCACAGTTTCTCTTGCTAGGCCTTTACATTTGTTGATTTACAGCTCTCTCATATGAAATTTACTAACTCCATCCGTGCAGACAACAGCGTACGTTCCAGAGCTGCAAAAACTAACTGGAAGTCAAGCAACAGAACCTGCTAAAACAACAACTAAGCGAGCATCAAAGAAAAGCCAAGCTGAAGATGAGGATGTCTCTGACACAGTTGATGAGGAAGTAAACAAAGGGACTGCAAAGCCGATAAAGAAAAAGGCTCCTAAAGGGAAGGTTAGAAAGGTAGCAGGGAAACAAAAATCGAATAAGGATGAGAGTGAGGACGGAGGTAATGAAGAGGAAGAGGAAGCCGAGAAACCTGTGGCCAAAAAGGTTACCAAAAAGACCTCAACAACAAAGGGTAAAAAAGCTGCAACAAAGAGGAAGTCAAATGGCTCTGATAATGATGATGAACAGGACTCGGGCAGTGACAGCAGCAACCATGATGATCTAATTGAAGACGCAACATCAAAGAGCAAAAGTCAGACCACAAGACAAGGTAGGAAGATAAAGAAGAAAGCTTAGTCGGAAACTCGCAGCAGTTGCCTATTAATGGTTAACCTTATGCGCTCCTTCCACTCCCATAATTTGCATGTTCGGGAATGAAGGCAGACATTATTCCCCTGCATGATTTTGTTGGTATTTTGTTGAACATGCAGCGGAGATCGGACTAACTTTAACGGCAACCTCTGTTGGATGTGATCCTAAGAATTAGAAGCTGTCATCTCTACTCACTTAACTATTACCAACTTGGCATAAATCAAGCAAATACGTAAAAAGTAGCTGGAATTTCATTGCATATTTGCTCGGGGAAGAACTAAGGTGGAGCTTGAACCCTTGTCTACAACTGCTCACTGCTTCACCACTTTCTTGTTGTCATATGATACTTAGAAATTTGAATTATCGAAAACTTGCATCATTATGGTCTTGTGTCGATAAAATGTAGGGTTTTGTTAATATCTATCAGCAAGAAACAATATATCAGTCTAATTCAGAAAATTATATTTAACTCGCTCTATAATGTAGTAAAATGATATTTTTCCGATGAGTAGATACATGTAATACAAAAGTAATTTAAACCTATTTAACAAGAAAATTTGGTGATGCGCCGGTGTTTGCTTAATGCCTCAGAGAATGGTACCCCACCGGCCCATTATATAGTGGTCATTTGAGTTTTGACACAAATTTTAAGAAAAAAAGTTATGTGAGGTAAAAGTAGGTCAGAGAAATGAGTGGAAAGAAAATAGATTGGAGAGGGAGTGTAAATGTGAAGGTAGAAAAAATTTTCATTTAATGAAATGAGAACTATATTTTGAGATCTCTAAAAGAAAATGAGAACTATAATATGTGATAGAGCGAGTATCACGGGAAGTGTTATTAAAACCGAATCGAACCAACCAGTTTGATCGGTTGGACCGAAAATCGATCGGTCTATCGGTTCAGTTCTTTTGTTAGAAAGAATGTGCAATCGAACTGATCAAGACTCGGTCAAACCAGACGGTTCTCCATTAAAACCGGTGACCTGACGGGTCAAACCGATTCAATTGAAATCAAACACCGCTCAAATATTAAAGGTATCTACTAAGATTTTAATATACTATCTATCGGATAGAAAGTTGAATACCAAACCGTCTGGTAAGTTTCAATAAAATGTTTATTATTTGGGTTAATTACAAAAAAAGACTTGTACCTATATCACTTTTCCAGATGACACCCCTCTGTTTATTTTTCACACTTAAACACATACATATTTTCGTCGTTTTCATTTCGACACCCTCTGTCACAATTAACGATGTTTGACCCCCTAATCGTAATGATAGAACCAAAAGGGGCCGAATTAAAAATAAAAAAAATACAATCTGACCCTTCTTCTTCCCCATCACACCTTCGCCGGAATCCGGCCACTGGACGAAATTTTTCTATGATGTTAAAATTAAGAGAAATTAAAATTAATCTTAAGTATCAATAATCAATAATTATCCGTGATTTTTTGTTTAAAATATTTTTAAAATGCAGATTTCTTATTTAAAAGTGAAATTGAACTTTATGATGTTAATTCTGAATAGAAAAACATACATTTAATTATAATATCACACGTAAATGTTAATTAATATTATTCTATCTTAAATATATAATTTACAACGAGTCGTGCATCGACACCAAATCGATCTGGTTGAACCAATAACTCATCGATCCAGTGACCTTATCGAGTTGATGTTCGAATAATTTTTACAATATTGGACAGAATCATTAACCAAATATGGTAATCTCAATGCACTCTAGTGAAACAAACAAAGTCGGTACAAGGCCGCCTAGTTCTATTCTTTAAATAAAATAATAAAAAAATACTTTATATATTTTTGCAAAAACCAAGAAGACACGTAACTCGAGTTTGTTCGATAATGTCTATGAATTTCGCCTAGTAGCCACCGATCCCATCCCTCCTC
>JAWWMW010067822.1:0-14941 GCA_035048345.1 Echeveria elegans | reverse complement strand
ATGCGCATCCCACTCCACACTTAAAAATGAACTTAGTCCCTAAGCAAAAAGATATAAAAATAAAAGGAACAAAGGAACTTCACTGCATTGGGGTTATATGTCCATGTGATCGCATGCATCGTGCGAGGAAGAGGAGTTATGCCTGGTCAACACATTGGCGCGGGTGAAGAAGGAATAGTCTGTGCGGTCAACACTCTATTCTTTAATATTTGACTGTCTTTAAGGTGACTTCTCAACACGTCTATCTCAAGTGGCACATCCCACCAATATTCGACTTTATCACGCGGCACAACACTCATCTCAAGCACAAGATAAGGAAATCCAACAAACAATAATTCTTCACTAAATGGAAAGAAATCCAAGCTCGAGTTATGTCAAACCAGTCAAAGAAGTGGTGGTCCATTGATTAATGATTCAGTCATGGATCGTGAGGGTCTTGGGGTTGACCATTTTTCTCACATCCGAGGGGTTTGAGCTTGGATTGCCAGCTACGAATGTCCCCACAAATTTTTTTTTTCTTCAAAAATACCCCCTTATTCTTATCTGTTGCCGTCGAACGAAACCCCAGTGTTACGAATAAATCCATCTGTCTCTCGATCTCCGCTTCTCCGTCGCAACCTCACACCGTCCCTTATTTTTAACCACCACAGTTATGACAACATCAACTACCGTCGCAGCCTCCTTGACAATGCTATCCAAACTTAAATCATAACCAACCGACACTTCAACCTCCGACTGATAATCATGATGTTGTGAGGATTCTGATTTGTACTAATCTCACCGTTTTTCCCTTTATTGCGTGGATTGGTATTCAATCTCCCACAAACTTCTGACCGGTGAGTTTGTATTATTTTTCTGTGGCGCTGAATAAGTATCGAACAATTGTTGATAGAAAAATTCCATCTCTGCTGGCGATTTTGTGATTCTTTTGATTGAAACTCGCTCGAACGCGGTCATAATTGAGGTTTTGTCTTTTAGGCGTCTGTTGGCCGATTTTAAGATTCATCACGAGAAGCAGCGGCCAGCGACTGCAATTTTGCCTTCTGAACGCACTCAACAATCTCTTCCGGGTGTGCCACAATTTGCTTCGTTCCCAAGTTTCACAATTAGGGTTTACTTCAAAAAAAATGAGATTTTGAGAAATGGGTATACTTTTAAATTTACAAAAATCAATGGTTATTGACGTCCAATTGCCAAGATTAGGTTTAGTAAAGTTTTAATCTTTGGTGTTTTTTAGTTTTGAAATTTGTTAAACTGTGTGAAGTGTTATGGTTTGATCTGCTGTTCAGGATAAAGATGTGTTCACAAGAACGAAGCTGAATGCTATATCTGAAACATTGGTTCTTGATGATCCGGACAAAGTCTCATGGACGCCTTTATCAGTGTTCTTCAAACCTCATCATAATGCAGTTATTGGAAACTATGATGTGAGTATTGTAAATAGCGGCATTTGAGGAAAAAGGGAAGTCAATTGTTCGGCATGATAGGCGTAATAGTGTTGTGACGATCAATTTGGAGGAAGATGCCTTGATGGGTATGATTGTTAATGTTCCAGTAAAAAGGTATAGTCGGTTGTGGAAGGCTAGGCATTGGATTGCGTTGAGAATGATTGAAGGTGTTTGGTATAATTTGGATAGCTAAAAACTTAATTCGTGTGAATCTACATTGCGAATAAAAGCAACTTTTGTTTCCGTAGATACCAAGCCAGGTATGCACTCCTGTTCCTTCGACCATTCTCGAATTTATTAATTTGCTTTTCATTGAGTTTGATGTAAATAGAATTCAACTAATGTATTTGCTCTGCTCTCATATAACTACAAGGTTTTATTTTTCTTCTTCTTTTTGGAATTAAGGAGTTTTTTAATCTTCTCTTCCTATTAAGAAAACACAAGGCAATGAATTGCCCATTATGATAATGGGCCATTTTTCTCTTCCAAGAAAACCCCTTAACTGCAATTTAACGATTCAATCTGTAACTTATTGAATATAAAAACTATCACTCTATCCCTCTAACCTCCACATTTGTCACCTTCCAAATATTGTTAACTGCCGTGTATACAAACATTGCATGATGCATTGCAAACTATCAATGAATCACTATCACTACAATTGCGGTTAACATCCCACGTTTGTCACCTTCCCAATATTGTTAACCTCCACGTTTGTCACATTCACTATCACTAACACCTTCCCAATATGTGTATGCTAGATCCACGTTTGTCTCCTTCAAACTATCACTCTAAAATCTACGTTTGTAACAGTTAAATCGGTAACCGCCGTGTATACAAACATTGCAGCGGACGGAGAAGGATACCAAGCAGCAACATCAAGAATGTGTATTGAAACAATTCTCACTTTCTGCGGCAATCTAGCATACAACATCGCGCACGAAGCTGGTGAGTCCACACTTTATATATTCTAGTTGAACACGAAGAGGAGCCCTATGTAATCTCCATCGTCATAAGTTACATTCGCAAAACAGAACACCAAATTACCGCAACAGAGCGTACTCTGACAAGAAGTGATGAACATGAATATTGATGAAGGTGATTTCAAATAGTTGGGGATACAGATTCGAGGCATAATGAGTGAGTTTCGAGCGGGGAAGAGGAATACTACTGCAGTTAAGATGAGGATGGTGAATGATTTTTTGAAGGAGATATGTGATGAGGGTGTGAGATATTGTCGATGTTACTGAGAGTTGAGTACCGGTCCGAAGACTGTGATGGAGATCGTTGAGCTTCTTGATGGCGACAATGCTCCTCTTGCATTGGACTACCGAACTCGATTTTGTTTCTTGACAATATCCCGCGCCATCCTGAAACAAAGTTTAATTTTTTAATTTTAAAATTTATGAAGTTTCATTTTCGTTGTCCAAATTAAATTAAAAAAATTAAAACGCACAGACAAAGACTGTGCGTTGAGTACTAGTACATATAAAGAGTAATGTCGAACCCAATAAAAATGTTCAATTAGCTGAACTACACTACTTACGCGACGAACCCTGTCTGTGAATCAAAAATATAATTTATATATATAATAGAATATCTAGAATGGTGAACAACACATTAGCGACGAAAAATAGGAATGAGAAAAAATCGGAATAAGCCTAAATCGGAATAAGAAAAAATAGGAATAAACCTAAATTTGAATAAAGAAAAATAAGAATAAGAATAAGCATAAACCAGAATAAGGAAAAGTAGGAATAAGACAAAATCGTACGAGTAATAAGATAAAATAGAAATATGACAAAAAAATAAAAAATTTATTTAAATTCGATCCACACAATACCAAAAATTGATTTTCGTCCTTATTTGATCGATTGATCGATCGAGTTCCGTCCTTATTTGATCGATTTAATTGCGCATTCGGACGAAGCATCCCGTCGGTACACTTGTACTAGCAAATTAAAAAGTGCAATCGAAATCTCATATGGGAATCCAACGTGGCATGCAGAAGGTATACGGTAAGTTATCGTGAGTAGCGACACAGGAGAAACGTCTTAGGAAGCAACGTTGGCTGACTGAACAAGACAAGTCAAAGTAAATCCTCATTGCTGGGTCTTGTCCCGAAATTGAAACGAAACGAAAACCCTCACCTACCGACGACGGCGATCCCAAACTCACCCTCATGTAAACAAGCTACGAATCTTCCACCCGCTCTCTCTTCAACACCTCCACCATCCGTTTCTCTGTTTCAGTTTCAATTTTTACTGATCTGATCGTTGTCGCATCGCCTTGCCTGGTTGCTGTTTTGCGTGCGTGTAAATGAAGTCGTCAGGTGGTCTGGTTCGATACGTGTGGCTACTGTTGGGTGTTCTAGGCGTAGCTCACTCTGCTCACGCCAATGCACGGAACTCCAATTCTCTGCAGCATTCCATCTCCCATAGCGGCTCAAGTCCTGGTGGAAGATCCCTAAAGTCTATTCCGCTGCAGTATGTCCGCTATTTTTTTTTTTTTTTTGCAAATGATATTACGTCTTGTAGTGTAGGAATGTTATACTTGATTAGGATGATGATGACGACGTGCTTAAATGATTTAACTTCCCCAAATCATTCTGTTGTAGGAAAAGTAAACAAAATACTACACTAACAGTTTCAATGGATGGGACGATCGAACTGATTGATATACATTCTGGAAAGGCACTCTGGTCGTATGAGACAGGCATTCCAATTTATTCTTCATATCAAGCTCCCAAAAAGCCAAGTGGGGACAAAGAGAATGTACCTACTGAGACATACTTTATAGATTGTGGAGAGGATTGGAGATTGTATGCACACTACGGGACTGTCAAATGGGTATGAAGATAATATATGATTAGTCCATTTAATGCATATCGTCTATATTCCTTGTAAATGGTTTACTTGGTAGTCACAATTGGTTCTAAGCTCTTAGTGATTTCCCAAATACATGCTTATATTTGCACCTTTTTACTTAGGCTGATTTTTGTTTGCCTTTTTTTGATATTTCTTGTAGCCACTTGGGAAGACTATTGATGACTTCGTTAGTGGACTTCCCATAGTTACATATAATGGAGCCTATATTGGGATGAAAAAGAGTTCTGTGATTCTGATTGATGCTGCGAGTGGAAAACTAATCAACACCCATGAACTGGCTTTGCCAAAAAATGAAGGCAGTAGTGCAATGTATGACACAACTGCCAAGGACTTGATAGCATCAGATACCATGAATCCAACGCAATGCAAATACCCACTTTACATAACCAGGACTGATTATTTAGTGCAAGCATCAGATCCTAACTCAGAGCCTCTATGGAATCTGACTATATCTGAAATGGTGGCCGCTTCGATGTGTCCTACTCTGGAGAATACCTCTGGCAAAGTTCCTGGAAAGTTAGTGTCTCACTCTGGGAATGATTTTGACATGCCTTTTCCATGCAATTCCCCTACTGTTATCTATCGCCATCCTGTTATTCATGGCAAACCAAAGAATTCCTCTAGCACAAGAAAGCTACTAATGGGTCAACCCGAAGGTGCCATGCTCCCAGAGTCGATCACTGATGGTAAGCTTCCACCATAGCATGTGAATAGTTCACATCGGTTTATCAGAAGGTGGATACACAATGATGACGTAAACAAATTCCCTTTTTGTCTATTTCAGAATATGTGCAACCTGTCAGTAATAACTCGACAATAAAGTCAACAGCTGAACTTCTGTGGATCGGTAATGCTTTTAGTCTGATTGCTGCTATCGTAAGCCTGATTCCGGTCAAAAGTGTTTTTATTTTATTTTTTATCATTACTATCATTACTGTGGGCGTCGTATGGAAGAAAATACAACACAACAAGCAGTCTGGTAAATTTAGTTCAAGAGTTGTTACTGGTAAAAAGAAGCGAAGTAGAAGATCTGGAAACAGCAATGGCTTTCAAGAGAAGAGGGATGTAGTCGCCTCACCAGCAAATGAGTTTGAACAGACCTGGAATCAGAGGATGAATAAACCTTGGCTGGACATGTTTGCTGGCAGCAGTAGAGATGGGAAGAGAATTGGTAAATTATTCATTACCAATGATGAGATTGCCAAGGGGAGCAATGGCACCATTGTGCTCGAGGGAGTATATGAGGGTCGCCCTGTAGCTGTGAAACGTCTTGTCCAGGCACACCATGATGTTGCTTTTAAAGAAATCCAAAATCTTATTGCTTCTGATCGCCACCCAAATATTGTTAGATGGTATGGAGTGGAGTATGATCATGATTTCGTTTATCTATCTTTGGAGCGCTGCAGTTGCAGCTTAGATGATCTTATCCAGACTTGTTTGTACGACTCTCAAAGTGCTTCATTGATAGACAAGCAACCTCCGAGAGCCATGGTAAACTGTACAATGAAGTTGGAATCTTTTAAATATTTGATTCAGGATTTTAAATTGTGGAGCGAGAATGGTTTCCCATCACCAGCCTTATTACGCCTAATGAGGTGCGTCTTAGTTTTGAATGCCATGAGTTGCCTTTATGAAAAACTGGCATTTTTAGTGATAGTTCTTATGCTGCCATAAAACTATATGCTCGTCTTACAGACATGTTTGCATGGACAGATCATATACTCTAAAAAACTGTAGGCTCTAAAAGAACATGAAAAAAACTAAAGGTGTAGGCAAATGAAAATTGGGTCGTAGTTACTTGATTGCCTTGGAATATAGGTGATCAACTGGCATGTTATATTTTTGATAGCATAATGTCATATCGAGAGTAGGTATCGGCCAGTTTAAATGGGATTCACATTACATCTTAATAATCTGACATAGTTGTAATGTTCCTATTTAGCTTAGTTTTTGTTTGCAGACATCTTAGTGAGTATCTCTTTTAATACAAACCAATACTTAAAAAATAGGATCTAATAAGGGTATCTAGTAATGGGCAGTTTGTATATATCAGTAATATTAACAACGGAAATACTTTATGGGGTTTCAACTTTTAAATACAATAAGTATCATTTTCATTGAAAGAAAACTCTTTGCAAATGGGTGGTAGTGCGTAAGACTATAAGAGTTGATTATGTTTTCTGCGAAGTATATGTTTCTGAACCCAATAAGATGCAGTTGGATGTTGTTATATCTTATTATGCTTCAAATATAGAGGGCAGACTTGCTTCTTATAGATATGTGAAACTTATTGAGGCTGACACTTATTTTTTGCATTTATGCTCCAGAGGTATAGTCTCTGGTGTTTTACATTTGCATGAATTGGGAATAGTACACCGTGACCTAAAGCCTCAGAACGTTTTAATAGTCAAAGAAAGAGGATTGTGCGCAAAAGTTTCCGACATGGGAATCAGCAAGCGGCTCCATGAAAATATGTCATCATTTCAACATGTTACCGGTAAGTTATTTTGTTTGGCTCTTCATTTTCAGCTCTTGCCATGTGTATGCTGGATATTTATGTGTGGATCAGATGTAGTCGCCATGTGTTTTTGTAATTGGCGGATTGCTGTAGGATGTGGAAGTTCGGGTTGGCAGGCTCCTGAACAGCTTCTTCATGGACGCCAAACACGAGCGGTGGATATGTTTAGTCTGGGTTGTGTTCTCTTTTATTGTGTCACGGGTGGCCGACATCCTTTTGGTGACCATCTCGAACGTGATGTCAATATAGTGAACAATCGAGTGGACCTTTTCTCAGTGGACCATATGCCTGAAGCTGTCGATCTGTTCTCCAAACTACTAAATCCCAATCCTGAGTTGAGGTAAGACCATTTTGCAGCCAGTCATATATTACAGAGAATAACCTAGGTGTATATAAACCTTTGGTTAATATTTACCGGTAGAAAATGGACCTTATGCATTTTCCATATATTTATGGGTGATAAATGGTAATTGTTTTGTAGACCAAAAGCATCAGCAGTATTGGACCATCCCCTATTTTGGACGTCTGAAATGCGGCTCTCATTTCTTCGTGATACAAGTGATAGAGTGGAACTTGAGGATCGCGAGTCTGGTTCTTCAGTTCTTGAAGCACTGGAAGGTACAGCATCAGATGCCTTGGGGACAAAGTGGGATGAAAGACTGGAACCCACATTCATATCAAACATTGGACGATATAGGCGCTATAAATATGACAGTGTTCGCGACTTACTAAGGGTCATGAGAAACAAATTGAATCACTACAGAGAACTTCCAACTGATATTCAGGTTTCTAATGATCCTATTTCAAATAAAATATTTGGTTCCACCTGCACATATAATTGTTCATATAGGTCACACATCTGAGGCTTAGGCACAGTCAAATGGCAATGCTATGGACATAAAAATGATTTTATATTCTCATTTTCATTCGCTATTGGACATTTTAAGGTTACATACTTTACTCGAAACTGTTTTGTCACTTGTAGGAACTTCTAGGAGCAGTCCCTGAGGGATTTGATGCTTACTTTGCAAGTAGGTTTCCCAAACTCTTCATCACGGTGTACAATGTTATGCGGACACACTGCTTCAAAGAAGATGACTTCCAAAGGTACTTCAGGAGCTCCATGTAATTATCACATCGCATTCATCTCTATAAATACCATTGCTGTAAGGGCGGAGGTGTTCTGTTCCTGCCAGATCCGCAACCACACAAAGGCGAGATTGGACAAATAACATCAACTTAGTAAATATGGACACGTTCTGTTATCATTTGCGTGTTACTGTGGAGCTAAAAGCTGACACACACCCTTAATTATATGTTATACAATAAGGCAGTACCCCATTTATGAAGTATTTCCAATAGTATCTTCGTTTCCTTTGGAAATCACACCAGCCTCGAGTTTGTTAGAACTTTTACCAATGGAGTTACCTTCTCCATGGCTTCTGTCTGATGCTCTCACCATTTGTCTCCTCTTGAATCGATCATTTGCATCATCCTCCCTCTCATCTGCAAAGGAAAGGAATGTGTGAAGACGACTGGACCGGAGGCTATGGCCTGAAGAAACCTCAGAGGGTTTGTCGGAGTAATGTCTGTAATACTGCCGCAGTATCTGTGCGAAATATATTATGAGTGCAATGCAACAAGCAGACCCACAGATAGCAAAAAGACCCCAAAAGCTTCTTAGCTCTAGTCTGTCAACTGAAAGCATAGTGGTTTGGGATGCACAAGCGCTACCCGTCAGCCATTTGTCGTGTATCCTTTGCAGTTCACCATTTTCCGACAGCTTCAATATAGCAGTTGACATATCAACTGCCAGAGGTGAATCTCTGGGGAAAGCCTGAAGACAAGTTGAAACCAAGATATCAGTTAATGCAAAGCTAGTTTTACATTACAATGATGTGGACTTGGTTCGAGTGACTTACAAATCCCCATCCACTCTTGGTGAACTCTTGACCGACAATGGAGTACTCACATCTGGTCGAGAGGAAAAGCTCGATATAAGCGCGCTCATCAATAATGGCAGCTACGCCACCTGAACCAGGACCGTTTTTCAAGGCCTTTTCATATTCTTCTGGAGAGTTTAAAGGAACAAGTCTCGATGCTTCAATGCCAAGTTCATCGACAAGATAGTTCTTAGCAAATGAACCATGCTGGTAGCCAATAGGTTCATTACTTTTAACTAAATCCTCGATCCCTTTAATAGCTGATGCGAGATGCTGAACTGTAAGAATTGACGTGAGACTCGCAGTGTAACTTGAGTTGACTATGAGAACTACAAACAGCCATACTATCAGGACAATGCGACCTAAAGTGCTGACAGTATTTTCTCCTGCAGGTTGTACGAAGTTGTCAGAACAAAGAACGTGAATGACATTCCAAAGCTAAAAGGCCAGGACCAGTCTGAACTTACTATGTGCGAAAAACATAGTTGAAAAGCTAAACCTGCAATGGGAAAAAAAATTAAACCAGAATACATAAGCATGTGACAGATGGACAAGAGTTCTAAACATAGAAAAATGCGGATGACGAACCCGGCATTCCAGGAATAATCTGAACAAACATATATGCTTAATTGTTTTAAACAGTTTCATCAGCACTCACCATAATGTAGTGACAATTTGTCTTTTAGGAGGACCACGAAAGTCGTCATTAATCCTGTGCTCCAAGATCCAAACAACCGCGCCTACAACGAGGAAGAAAATCCCAGTGACGCACCACATTGTTCCTGTAAATGGCTGAAGGAAAGCCAAAGCATCAGAAGTCTGCTTCTTGATCGGAGCTACCACAACTAGACCAGACTCTATATACGGTTGAGTAAAATCAGCCATTCTTGTCCGGTTTGTTACGATTGCGATATCACCAACAGCAGCATCAAACTCCTATTAAGATAACACACAAGGTTAATCGATTAACTTTACTTCAACCAAGATGATGGTGAAAGTTTCAGGGTCTGAAACTTACTCCAGCCGTCATTCTTCGGATTATTTCAGTGCAACTTGGGTTGTTTATGCCATCTCCAAATGGTATAAACTTATAGGGGACAGCATAAGGCAACAAACTCAAGGCAGCTGTGAATACATCAATACAGTATCCTTTGAATAAATCTGTGCCTTCTATTTGTGCTATGAATTCAGTATAACTGACTCGCTTAGGAACCCCGATTCTCAAATGCCTTCCATTGTTGGGAAACACCCACCCACGAGGCTTATCCACTGTTTGTCCTGGCCAGATTACATCTAGAAGTTCTTTATCTGAAGTAGAGTCATTGGATTTCTGGTTGTGCAGTGATTCCGGAGGCACAACGGATAAGCCTGAATTATTAGACCAGTAACCAATAGACCTGTAACCATTGCCAATTACATTTAGAACTTCATATGCCGGATGAGTAAGATATCTCCCAGATGTAAAGCTGAGCGGACCTGATACACCGGTCATATTAACCTCCAATATATTTCGAAGCAACAAATCGCCTTGATCAAAGATGCTCAGAGCATCAAGATGTAAATTTCCACCTAACTCCCTTAACCTGGCATCACGAGTAAAAGAAATGTTTCTGCCTTGATTTAGAAATTCATTAATGGCGTGAGCAAGCAACCATACGGTGTCATAAGCATACAAACCATATGTGTTCAATCCAAAATGGCTGTATGGTGATTCCCTGGCAGTCAAGTTGCTCCACCTTGTAAGCATTTTCCTTTTCGGTTGGGAGTCTTGTGTGTACATGCGTAGTGTTAAAACTCCTTGGATATCATCAACTGTATCAGAAGCTAGCGGGAAACTGGTTTCTAAAATAGTTGCTAGCCAATTGGTCGCGATCCACACATACCCACTACTCATCATGCCAAGCGAGCGAGCCATCTTGAATACCTTTAAGCCTGACGAAATTGGAACATGTACCACGATAACTCGGGACTCTGCTGAGAGCACATCAACCAGTACATTGGTGATGTCTTCCTGATTGAAATCTGGGTTCAATGGGGATTTGTACGAGAGTCTGCACCGTCTCTCCACAAGTTTGTCTGCTAAAGTGTCAATGCCATTTCTTCCGTGATCGTCATCAGTGTATACTGCAATTACTTCCCTCCATCCATAATAATCTATGATTTCAGCAATGGCACCCATCTGAAATATATCGCTATGTGCAGTCATCACAAAGTAAGGATACTGAAGAGAAAATAGAGTGGGGTCTGTGGCTGAAAATGATAGTAACGGGACTTTGAGCTCCTTAGAGATATGTGAGATCACATGAGCAGTTACAGATGATTCAGGGCCTATTATAGCCACCGTATCCATCTCCATGAATTTTAAAGCTGCAAGAGATGTAAAATCATACTAGCATTAATGATTAGTTTGGTTGATGAAAACTTCACCAGAGGATCAATGGTTCAAGCTTTCCTAGACTACACTAACGGCCATATCTGATATGTAACTTTAAGCTTTTAGACAGATTAGTTTATAATGGTGAAACAAAAGGACTGTTTTCAAAATCTAGCAGCCATAATGAATAAACAGAAACAAGCAAGAGTGAGCAAAAAGGAGTCAAGGATGAGATGAGTACCTTCAACAATGCTTAGGAAGCCACTATAGTTAGTATCATGCATCGTATGCTTCAACATTGTTCCACCGAGAATAAAAGGGTCGGAATTCACATCTTCAACAGCAGCATCTATTGCAACTTTTGCAACTTTGCCAACATGAGAATTAAATGAAAACACACACCCAATGTTGACAACAGCTGGCCTAGTTGTAGTGGAGCTGTTAGCAGATGAAACTAAACCACCGGGCACTATAAGTAGTAGTAGCACTAGTAAATCCACTTCCATATTCGACATCTCAGTCTCCAGAACCAATAGTAGCTTGCTCTAAAGAACACAAGAAGTAGAGCTGCATCTGTTAGCATAAAATACATCAAAATTTTCCATAGTATATCATATAGTAATTGAAAACGGGAGCCCTGAAAGCATTCGTTGCAGGAAAAAGAAATTAAGAAACAAAAATCTTACTTCGTAGTCAACAAGTATGAATGGACCACATCAGAAAAGCAGTTAGGCTACATTGCTTTGTAAGTTATAAATTTCTTTACCATCAAGAAAACACACTTTCATCTAAAAAGGAAAGACATTTGTCTGTGGATATGCAGCAGTAACTTTCTTCAAAAACCTTTTTCTCCAAAGATCTATCTATTTATTTCAATAATGGTCGCATCGAATAAAGAATGAAGAAGCATGGTAAGCATGAACCAATTTTAAAACTCTGAATGACATAAGTATTATACTCTACTTGTAGGTAAACAAGTATTCTTTGATTTTGGAAGTTCAGGTGGCTTTGGGTAGAAACAAAGGGTTTTAGGACAGAGAACAAGACAAGCAGAGGATTAATATTCAAAATTGAAAATATATAACATGCAAATGGGTAATGCGTATGTTAAGGACAGCCAGACCAGAGTGTCGTGTCGGAAGAAGCAGTTCTGTAGCAAAATTTTCAAAGCAACACAATCCTAACTTATCCTGAAGAGCCTTCTGTAGACTAAGCCAGACCATGAAACTTAACAACATCAGCAATCAAGATTGAAAGTAACAACAACAACAGCAGCAGCAGCAGCACTGGGATGACTTGGACTTACTTGCTAAAAAAACCCTCTTCAGGCTTCAGCTCCCCCTGATAGTGATACCCACCATCTCCAACTCCAAGCTTAGGCTTGATGAGTGGGGAAAGTGGAAGTTACTGGAGAGGAGGGGAAACCCATTTAATAAAACAACGTGCGGATCAGAAAGATTCTGAGGCGGGGACAGAAATTGTGTGCGTCGATTTTGTGGAAGAAGATATAAATGTAATGTGAGTGGAAAGAATAAGCAGAACAGAGGATAGGAGAGGAGAGAAGAGCATTAGTATAACTATAAATCTCCGGAGTAGTATTAGTAGCAGTATTTTGCTTTGCTTTATTCGATAGCGATGGCCCCGTTCTCAAGCAACTAATATTGTTTTTCTTTTTCCCTTTCGCATTTCACGTTAAGATTAGCTATTCATGACGTCTTTCCAAGTTCATTGGCGGATTCAAGAATTTACCGATTTGAAAATATGATTATATTTAAAGTTAAACTATCCTTGAAATATGATTTTTTTTTAAAAATATTCGTAAAAATTAATATAACTCAGACCCACTCTGGATAATATTTTTTTTATACAGAAACTCACAATTTTTCCATATTTAATTTTAAAAAATCATAAGAATATCAAAAAATTTAACAAAATTTAAAACTTCATAAAACAAATATGAAAAAAAGTCACCCATTTAGTTTCATTTTAAATAAAAAATTATGCCTTAAGAATATTTTTGTATAATATGATTTGATATTTCACAAATTTATCAAAAGTTAGCACATAATTTTGTCAAAAATATAAATATGCTATTGCTCATATATTTAATGACATATGAATATTGCAAGATAGGTAACATTTTTTTCCGATAATGGGTTACAAACGGGTACAATTGTACATACACGATGTAATAACATCAAGTATCTAAAAATTCAAATAAAGCACAGGTCCAACACAGACACCGGTGCCCAATAAAAACATTTTAAATAACTTATATAAGTATAGTATAGAAAGTTTTGATATGGAATGGACCATGTTAACAGTTAATTGTGTTTGCTAGAAACACGGGAAAACCGGTTTATTTTCGTTTAGTCCCTATTTTTAAAAATAATTGCAAACACTAGAAAACCCCAGTTTTATTTACATCTAAACCCGCTTATATTTTTAGTTTTGTTTCTTATTTGAATGACGCACAATGTTGGTTCAATGATGGAAAATTAGGAGAGCTAGGATCGTTGAAATGGATTTGATCAGGTCTGTTAAATCAATAAGTGAAGCATGTTGACTAAGTATGAACGGATTAATGAAATTTATGATCGAATGAAACTCATGGAAGACCTGATGAAGAAAGTTAGGAGAGAATTGCATGACCTTCACCCAAACAATTCCCCTTAATTCCTCCTAACTTAACCAAAGGGAAGTTGTGTTACGGTTGTTGAAATGCTTCAAATCCTGAGTTTTTTATGGAATCGATTTTTTCTTTAGGTCTGGAGCGGATCATTCCAGGAATGATTAAAAATTCATTCTTTTGTCTAGGCAAACAAATTTTCGATTTTTTTATTTATTTCTGAAACTGATTCCTCATTCCAAAAGAATGGTACCAAACATGCCCTATGAGCATCTCCCACCATGCTCAAGAAAATCTACCACCCTCATTTCTCTTCAATTTAATTTCTCAACAAATCATGATTCATATTTAGTTTGATCACGGATATCCCACTGTAATTAACAAGAAAATATCGTCATTTTTCGTCAATTCCATCAATTAAAAAAATAAATTATTTGAAAATGCATCAAAATGAATGTTTATTCTTAGATTTAAAAGAGTTAAATTGAATGGTAATCTTCAAAAATTAAAAATTCATTATTTTTAATATTTAATCATTACAATCTATATATGGAATATATAGAATAGTGAACCACGCATATAGCGACGAAAAATAAGAATAAGCCTAAACTGGAAAAATAGGAATAGTAATAAGCATAAATCAGAATATGAAAATATAGAAATAAGACAAAATAGGAATAAGCCTTAACCGGAATAAGGAAAACTAGGAATATGAATAAGCATAAACCAGAATAAGGAAAAATATGAATAAGACAAAACCGAAATAAAATAAAATAGAAATATGACAAAAAAATGAAAATACTCATTTAAATCCGGCCCCGTACGACACCAAAAATTGATCGATTGAGTCCCGTCCCTATTTGACCGATTCGATTGCGCATCCGAGACGACGGACGGTACACTTGTATCTAAATATAAACATTAAAAAGGTTAGACGCAGTACACGTTACATTTTTTCGATTGGTCAGAGTCTGATACTCAAAACTCGTTTTTTTGAATTCATTCCGAAATTAAAGTAACAGAAATTGATTAAAAGCATGATGTCTGGCTAAAATAGAAAGCTAACAGTGTCAACCATGTCAACTAAACAAAATGAAACATTACAAACCCGCAAATAAGGCACGATACCACGACGTTGTTC
>JAWWMW010067813.1:0-10091 GCA_035048345.1 Echeveria elegans | reverse complement strand
GTTTTGTTTGTTAAGAAGAAGGATGGATCTATGAGGCTTTGTAACGATTACATGCAACTTAACAAGGTTACAATTAAGAACAAATAGATGTTACCAAGGATTGATGATCTGTTCGATCAACGGCAGGGAGCACAGTGTTTTTCAAAGATTGACTTTGGATCCAGTTGTCTAAGGTTCAGATTAGAGATCAAGAAATTTTGAAAACAATGTTTCGCACTCGGTATGGACATTACGAATTTCTAGTTATGTCGTTTGGTTTGATGAACGCTCCAGCTGCCTTTATGAAATGATGAATAGCATATTCAGAGACTTCTTGGATAGATTCTTGATCGTTTTCATCGATGACATACTTGTGTACTCGATATCAAATGAGGAGCACGCACTACACTTGAGATATGTGTCTTTATATAGCAGTGAATCGGTACCGATAACGGTAAATGAAATAGAATTTTGATGTAGCAGTGAATCGATAACGGTATGAAATAGAAATTTTGTATCGGCAAAACGATAAAGGATATGTTACTCTTGGACACCAAAAAAGCAACATAGCACTTATATTCGGAGTGAAAGATTATTCCCCAAATACTCCCTCTATCACATATTAATTGTCGACCTTTTTTTGTGAGTTATTTAAAATTATGCATTCACTTTTAATTAAGAAGGAAGTTATAAGAAAAGGACAATATTATTCATCCATTAGTGTATATTTTAGTTTTTTTCAATACCTACATTCATGTACAATACAATTAAAGTGTATTTTAAAACAAACATAAAATTTCTTAATATGTATGAAAATTGAAAGTAGACTATTAATTTGAGATGGATGAAGTATTCTTTGATTAATACCCAATTACCCATAATGAGAGTTTTGAGGTGAGCTTGAGCTTCTTGCATATTAGAACACACATTAATTTTGATTAGAACGCAACTTGCTTCTTGTGACATCATTGAATCAGGATGGGAACGTATTTGATCATTCATACCCAGACCTCGTCCGACCAAACTCTCATTTTCAGAGTTGACTTGTATTTGTATGGAGGTATAAGCGTAAAATATGGGGCAACTGGTTTCTGTTTTTCTAGTCTTCACATATGACAAAGAATTAATATTAGTATGACTTTTCCATGGTTATTCAATAATTATAGTCCATAGAGACCGCAAGTAGGGAAATGTAGGCCTTGTATATATCTATCTCCACCCTAGGCGTCACGCAATGAGAATATCTATAATTTCTAAGATTCCGTTTGGTTGTGGAAAAAAAAATTTAAAAAAATTGAATGAAAATGAAATGTGTGTTTGGTTGTAAGAAAAAAAATGAAAAAAATAGGAAAAATAAGATCAAATTTTCCTTACAACTTTCACATGAAAAAATTATTTTTCTTTAAATTCTATTTTCCTCACTTTTTTTTCCACAACAAAACGAAGCCTAACTGTGTAGATATTGGGATAAGGATTCAGGACTGCCAACAACCAATTACGTTCATTCCAAAATGATATGTCTTTAAAATATGTTAATCAAAATAACTTAATGTTACTATCGAATATATACAAGATGATGACACATTTTTGTTCAATTCTCTTATGAGAAAATTCTCATTGAATCAATTGAAAGGGAACTCATGATTTTAAGGGACTTGAATGCATAAATGGACATGGTTGAATGAAGAGTCATCTTCCTCCAATATGATCTCAATAAATATGAGCAAGGAGAGAAGCACAACAAAGATACAAAATGTGTATATTAGTCCGTTGTTGTTTTTAGATATGAAGATCTTTTTCATGCTTTGGACCGCGATACACTCGTTGGCCATCATGAATGTGTCCGCGCAACAATGTGACATTTTCTGTGGCGTCGACGTCGACTGTGAAAGCCAATGTAGAGGGAATACTAATCCCACCATAGCTAGCGAGGAGTCAGGCGTTGACAACATAATAACTTCTGCTATGTTCGATCAAATGTTAAGAGTATCGTAACGATCCAAGATGCAAGGCCAATGGATTATATACTTACAGTGGTTTCATCGCTGCTACCAAATCGTTCCCTGAGTTTGGCACGGTCGGAGATTATACCACGAGGCGAAGGGAGCTAGCTGCGTTTTTCGGACAAACTTCTCATGAAACCACCGGTAACAATAAAATTTCTCATCGAACTTAAATGCCGTGGTTAGTATATGTGTAACATTTCACATCGGAAAATGAGCTGAAGGAAGCTAGTTAGATAAGCATAGCTATCAACTCATATGTCATCAATATGTTTCATTGAAAAATCTTAGACTGTAGTGATCAATGAGATGTTGGTGACGTAGACAGCTAGTCTTACGAATGTGAATGCATCGAAAATGTGCAGGTGGGTGGCCATCAGCCCCCAACGGACCGTATGCGTGGGGATATTGCTATTCGAGGGAGTCGAACCAAGAGACTTACTGCATCAGCTCCACTGAATTCCCATGCCCAGCTGGTCGTCAGTATTATGGCCGTGGTCCGGTCATGCTTGCATAGTAAGTCCATTCAAATTTACAGGATATATATATCAATCGCCATCTTTCGATCCGATGTTGCACATTCATTTACTGTCAGCAAGTGTGCTACATCCAGTCTTTATTCTTAAGCTGAATTTTAACAAATTCAGCAACTTCAACTATGGAACGGCAGGAGTCGCGATCGGGCAAGATTTGATCAACAATCCAGACTTAGTAGCAACAGACCCAGTTACAACATTCAGAACAGCCATCTGGTTCTGGATGACACCTCAGGGGAACAAGCCATCGAGCCACGACGTTATTACAGGAAGATGGACACCTTCTTCAGCTGATGTGTCCGCTGGTCGATTACCCGGGTATGGTGTCATAACTAATATTTTTAACGGCATGCTCGAATGCGGCCAGGTTCAGAATGTTGCTGTGTTGAGTCGTATCGGGTTTTTCAGAAGGTACTGCGACATACTTGGGGTAGAATATGGAAATAACTTGGATTGTTCTAATCAGAAGTCTTTTTAAGACTACTGAGAATGTATTCATTTACATCTAGAATATACTCCGGCTCGATGAGATTCAGAATATCACATTAGACAGTTATAATATCAAATGCATGGCATGTTCGTTGATCCGGGTATAGTGAAACATTGAACTTAGTTATTGATTTCCAACAGCTAACTGAAGCCATGACTTTTGATTAGGCCGGACGAGCTTGTTTGAGTCGTACGGTGATGCTCTGGCTTTGATCCTGCAGATATCAAAACCATCATAAATAACTGGGCAGAGCAGCTGTGATTGATTTTGTAATATTATTTGCCTTTGTATATATTACACCTATCATTTCTTCTCTCGAAAAATCGCGTTAGGGAACGCGTTCTTGTTTGCGATAAATCTGTATGCAAGAAAAACAAGAAATGAGCATGCTAATCAACAAAACTCGAAACTATTTAAACAATGATCATCTGGTCATTTATCTTAATGATTCGACGAACTAAGGAGTTGGGTAATACTCACCAAATTTCTTTAGGCCGTTGCTCATGTCAGGCAGTGTCGATGAGGTTGCGAGACACATGATTTCACTAGCCTTGTGTGAAGAAATATTTTCGAGTACAAAAACTCGACCACCGTAGAAAATAGTCATCTGTTTCAGCGTTTCAGGATGAGCAATGTTATTATCATTGTTACATATTTGGTGAGACGCGTGACTGGACCATTGAGGACTGTTGAAGGCAGCACTGCTCTTGGGCGCTACTACAACTGTGGTTAAGGTGAGAGTGAGTCTTAATTTCGAAGAACTCTCCTCCTCCTTCATGTACTCTTTCAAACGATCGGAAGACTGATTAAACATGTCGGACTGAATGGAGATTGAATATGTTTTTTTTTTCAGCTCTGGAGATGATATTGTCAGTGCGTTACTTGATTGGAGTAGTTTACATATAAAGAAAAAAACCAGTAACAAATTAGGTTATATTGTGATGAACAATACAATACAACGATTGGTCTGGTGTGTAGTCGACGTATTTTTGTTGTTTATTTTTAATATAAAAGCACGTGTTTGTGGTGGGTGGAGGGATAAGATGGAAAGAAAAAAAAAGGATAACAACAACATGATGTTTTTTGTGTCTTTACCGTACGTGTTTTTTGTCGTCGGTCTGTGCGTGAAATTAGCTGGCTCGATGTCGACGGGGGACGTATCATTTATTAAGCATGGTATGTGGTGCGTACGTAAATATATCTATTCTTATAAAAGATTAGAGAACGTCCGTAAAACCAAATCATGAAATTACGTTTTAACCCTTACATTAATTTTTAATGTATGTCGTTTTGTTCACATTTGTATGTCGTTAGATTTTAGGGTTTAGGGAAATCGTTTTGTTCACAGACGACCGGCGACGACGAGAGAAGGACAAGCGACCATTAGGAACGAGCGGAGGACAAGCGACGATTAGGGAAGACCGGCGACGACGAGCGGAGGACAAGCGACGACGACGGGAAAGTTACTGAATCTGAGATTCAAAGGTTTCACAATTGGTGGGTGTGACTTTGTGCGGTTCGAAGCCGGCATTAGTGAAGAATTTCAGGCGATTTGAAGGACTTGGTGTTTGGGAATTGTAGAATTTTGGATGAGGTGTGATTTTGAATTGCTTGAAATTATAATTGAATAGTGTGGATTTCTTCTTTCAGGTTCTCCGCCAGATGCTACATACAGCGACCGGCAACCGACCGACAGCTCCCGACGGTGACACCTCAGGTATCATTTTCAGTTTGCTGAAATTTGATAGAATTTGATGGCTTCCATATCATTTGACGATTTTTCACTTTTGTTATGTACAATGTAACCCAACCATGTACGTTAATGGCAAATCAAGGTTATTCTTGCCGACGGTGACACCTCAGGTATCATTTTCCATTTGGTGAAATTTAATTGAATTTAATGGCTTGGGTTTCACCTCATTTGATTTTCCTTTTGGTGAAATTTGATGGAATTTGATGGCTTGGGTTTCACCAAGAACATTTTTGTTTGCTTGGATTTGGAGTTGTGCTTTTTGCTTAATACTGCTACTGAAATGCTTTTTGCTGCTATTTACCGTATAAAAGGGTTTATGAGTGAGTGTTCATTTCCTCATTGTGAGAATGCTTCAGTGCTTTTGGGAAAATGGAATGCTTATTTGGATCTTATTGCTGAAAGTATCACTTTAATGTCTGTTGTTTAAGTAAGTGTCAGTGCTTATATTTCATTTTTTTTTGTTTCTGTTTGATATATTGATGAGATTTATGCTATATGCCCCTATCGTGATTTTAGGTATATGATTGAGCACGGACATATGTAATGTTCATTTCCTCATTGTATCATTGTGTCTGTAGCTAATATTTTTGCTCCGTTCTTCCATTTGCAGCGTTGATTTCTTAATCTCACGCTTAATTCTTACCATTCATTTACAGCATTTCTTGGACAAGTTGAGGGTATGTTACAAATCTTTTGTATTTCTATGTTGTATTTGTTTTATTATTTAGTTTGTTATCAGCTATCTGTCAACTTTGTACAATCATGCACAACATAGTTTACAATAAAGCCCTTAGGTAGGACTACAATTATCATTTTGTACAAGGTTTCTTTTGCTTAAAATTGTTTGTGTTTGTGCAAGTAAGACGCTAGAGTATGCTGCAAGTCGATTTGATTTTTATTTCATTTATTTTTTTTAAAATACTTGAATGTGTTCCGCCGCATCCCCGTCGGGACGACGGGTTCACCGCTAGTTAAGTAAATAAAAATATCTGCCACGCAGTCACGCTGTCAGAACGCCTCTGTTGTGTAGCTTCTTTCTCTATCTTGCCTTGCACGTTTCTGACTCTTAGCTGCTCCGTTCCGAACTCACTCGCTCTTTTCCGGTACCAACAAATCCGATCGATTTTTGTTCTCTTCGCATCATTTTACTGTCCGCATTTCATTCGATTCTAACTGCTGCATTCACCACCTCTCCATTTTCTAGGGTTTTATAAAAATTGGATTTAATTTGATTCTCATGTTGTTGCTACAGCGCTGTTGCTTTCATCAGCTATTTTCTAGGTTGAATATTTTCCACATTTGGTTAGACATTCTATGTTGGACTCTACTTTTAGGCTTCCGTTTGGTTGCGGAAAAAATTTCAATTTGCCTATTTTTTGCATTTTTTTCCTTTACAACCAAACAAGTAATTTCATTTTCACCCAAATTTTCCTTTTCTCTTCTTTTTCCTCGCAACCAAATGAAGCCTAACTATAATATTTTATACTCTCACAAACATATTATCTCTCCAATCTATTTACTTTTCACTTGTTCTATTTCATATTTTTATCTCGGTACGAAGGGAGTATTTGTTTTCATTTATTTATTTTTTTGAATTTGAATTTGAAGATTGGATTGAAAAGGGAGTTGTTGGTATATGATTGGATTTTTGGTCAGCTGAATTGGCATTGTTGGAAACTTGAGGAGAAGTGACTTCATTATTCTCGGTGGATCTGGATCAGTTTTGGAGTTAGGGTTGGAGATCAACTGTTGAGGATTCTTCCAGATGTGAGTAGGTCTCAGATCTCTGTTTTCTGTGGCTGTGAGCTTTTGTGTGTGTGGTGTAGTTGGCTTGGGTGATTATCATTGGAGATCTGTGTTGACATTGATTGCAGTTTGAGATTGGTTGCTGTCTTTTTGTTTTTGAGGGGTTTAATTATATTTGAGATTAATAACATAGTTTGGTGGGCATGATAAGAGGTGAAGTTTGATGTCTGTGACCGTTCAGGTTGCAATGTTCTCATTTCTATTTTTAGTAATTGACCTGAACGAGTAAGCTTATTGTAAGTGTATCTGTTTGCTGAAGTATGGGGCATTGGTGATCTAGGGTCAGGAACTTGGTTAAAGAATTGATCGATTGTGACAAGACAGTTGACTGCTTTCTTCTAGTTGATGATAGTCGATGTGCAGTAGGAGTTCTATATATGGAAGCATCTTGATTGGAGCACCTTGAATTTGCAAGTGACTGTTAAGCCTGCGTGGTGGCATTATTTCAGATTGTGTTGATTGACTTTCTAAGAAGTGCATAGGGTGATTACTGAAGTGCTAAATGGACTGCAGGTCACCTTGATGGATAAAATTTACTGTTCACTATGTCGAGACATGCGAAGTGGATGATCGAGAAGACTGAAGTAAAAGTAGTTTTCCAATTACAGTTTCATGCAACACATGTAAGTTTCTGTCTCAGTATGTAACTTATAGCATATCTCCATCAAGTCCTGTAAAACTTGGTTTTCTAATGCTTGATGAAATACATGCTATCTGACTCTACTTGGGGATTCTTCTAATAAAATGTGTAAAATGACTATAGTGAGAGTTTGAAATTAATGCTATAGCTCAGAATACAGTACATATGGATTATACAATGATCCTACAACTTCCTTGAACATTTCATATTCTCCCGTGTGATTTTGTTGGCAATTAATTGATCACTGCACTTGTCATTGCATTGGTCAGATTCCCCAGACAGGTTGGGATAAGTTGTTCATATCATGCATTTCGGTTGAGTCTGGACGGGCAACCGCAAAGAAAACAAAAGCAAATGTCAGGAATGGTATTTGTAAATGGGGGGATCCCATATACAAAACCACTAAACTTTTGCAAGATGCCAAAACAAAACAGTTTGATGAGAAGCTGTATAAACTTGTTGAATGATGGTAATATTTTACTCTTATGTCCACTCCGCTAGAATTATGATTTAATACTGTTAGCTTCGTATTTTCTGTACATTTACGCCAGTCGATGATTATTATGTGCCTTTTGTACTGGGAAATTCACGATCTAGCGTACTTGGTGAGGCTACCATCAACCTAGCTGACTATGCAGAGGCTTTAAAGCCCTCAGCAGTTGCGCTACCTCTTCATGGGTATGATTCAGGAACTACTTTGAATGTGAGGTTTTTTTTCTTTTTTTTTCTACATCTTTTTCTTGGGTGTTTACCACATTTTTTTTAAAACTTCTGGTGCAGTTTACTGGCATGTATCTCAGTACAGATTCTTCGAAGTACATTACAAAACTGAGATAAAATGTCCTTTCTGGCATCCTTTATTTATTTCTTACATTGACTAGTCAGATTGACACTTACTGTTTTACAGTCCGAATTACACCATTATAAACTGAATATCGCTTGTCCATAGGTTACGGTGCAACTTTTGACTTCCAAAACTGGATTCAGGTAATTGAAATATTCTAGTTCAGGTGCGTGCAAATTTTCTAGTGTAAAAATAGATATTAATGTGAAATTTACTTGCAGGGAGTTTGAGCAGCAGAGAGAACTTACAGAAAAGGGAGTGCAGAGAGTAACTAACCAAACCAACCATGACAACGGTATTGGAGAAGGATCATTTTCAGAGGAGACACAAAATTACCAAACAGATAAGGTCTTGTTCAGTACCTTGTGTAGAATTAATAATTCCACTTAAAATCTAAATCTGAAAAGAGATAAAATTGATTTTTTTTGTTTAACCATCTTGACAAACTGAAATGAAAAAAATGGTTACAAGCTCAACTCATTTTCTGCAAATTATTTATTTATTTTCGTTCGGTTCCCCAAAACCTCACTTTTCATATATTTTGTTCAACTGAAATAAGTAAATGAAAAGGCAGATTCAAATCTCAGCCTGAAGAAAATGAAGCATTTAAAGGTGTAACCGTGTATGTGAACTTAGCTGCTGGATGTGATGTGTCATCCAACGCCTCTGAGAGCTTCTACACTGAAAAACATGATATGCACAGCTCACATGAAGTTGATAGTGTTAAAAGTACCGTTTCTGATGATATAGGCGGCCATTCTTCCAGTCGCAGTCCACATCTACTGAAAGGAGATTCTTCTGAAATGCTGAGGCAGGCTAGCAGTGAGTGGGTTCATGGTTGGAAATCAGACTATTCATTGGACAACGAATTGGCCATTGCTCATGAAGAAAATGCCAGGCTTCGAGGCAGCTTGGAAGTGGCAGATTGCAGTATCAGTCAGATCAAGTCTAATATGAGTTTACTACAAAATTATGCAAATGAACTTTGCTGTGATACTCAAAAGTTTGCCAGCCAGCTTGCTTCTGAGTTTGCTTCAGGACAAGAATTGCGAAAAGAAGTTTCATGATGAAATCAGAATGCTCGAGTCCAAAATATGATATTCAACAACTTAATGCAATCAAATATAGTCCTTCAAGCGACAGACTGAGACTGTTTGACAGAGACCAGCAGTTTGAGAATTTGAAGCTCCGATGGCTGGAGGGTCTTCTATTTATCGAAAATGAAGTTAGTGAGCTGCAGAAAAAGACTAGTACTGGATTCCGAGAGGGCAATTTTTCATTGCTTGGTCCAGATTTGGATTACCACTCAGTGCTCTTCAGGATCTTAGTCAAATTAATGACCCATTCATTCATCCCCTGGAGTTGATTCTGTTGATATTACCGGTGCTCTGAAGGATAAGATATTTGAACTCTTCAGGGATTTAAATGAATCAAAGGCTGAAGGAGAGAGCCTAGTGAGGAAGATGGATCAGATGGAATGCTATTACGAAACCCTTATCAATGAGCTGGAGATATATCAGCAGCTTATGGTTGCTGAGTTGCATAATGTCAGAACTGAGCACTCTACCTGTATTCATACATTATCTATACCAAAGACACAGATGGAGACTATGCACCAAGATTTCAGTGAACAAATTGCACGATATGCAGAAGATAGACTAGAACTAGATGAGTTAAACAAAGAGCTTGAGAAAAGGCTTATATCATCAGTGGCTGCACTAAAAAGGGCACGATTAAATTAACTAAAGAGCGGGAAGTGTTGATGCATCCTTAAACATGAAAAGTTCTGAAATATCACGTCTGAAAACCAAGCTTAAAAATATCTTACTTGGTATGCATCATAGTCTTGAGAAGTCTGATGCCGCTGTTCAAAAGCTTCAGTCGGAAATGGAAGCAGTTGCAGGGAGAGTTCAGCTTACATCTGAAAGTGTAATTACAGAGGGACTCCTAGGTGATGAGATTTTGCAGTCTTTATCTCATCTTGAAGTTCAAATGCATGCTATTGCATCCAGACATAATGATTTTGCTAACAAAATACTA
>JAWWMW010067724.1:0-14958 GCA_035048345.1 Echeveria elegans | reverse complement strand
ATTCGATATTGAGTATGCGTATATGTTGAAGTATGGAATAGAACAGATGATTTGAGTTATATCAGTATCAAGTGGTGACATGATCACTAAGAGTAATGTGTGTCTTAGTCTTATAATTGTTCGGCACGAACAAGATAAGTGTGGGGTGGTTTGATGGAGCGTATTTATACGATCCACCGAGTCGTTAATTCCCATAAATTGATTATACTTTCATGATAAAATGTTACTCCTTGGTAGTGTTTCATGTCACAGGTATATCGAGAGCATTTTGGAAGAAATTGGATTAAAAAGATCATTTTATGGAGTATTCCATCGAAAAGGCAGATTTGACCTTCGCTGATTTGTGAGCTTACTGGGAATTCATTATTAGTCCGATTGAAACAATCTATATGGCGTTGGAAAGCTGACTCAGAGAGCTACGAATCCCTAGTTTACACCAACTTCAAATTTTAAGCCAAAGATGTTCAAAACGGAGCTAGAAGTTACAAGTCAGTGCAGTCTGCATACTTGTTGGCCAGCAGAAGGCCCAATCCATATTTCGGCCCAATCCATTTTCAAGCCCAAATGTTGCTAGGGTTGGAGAGCAGCAGCGGCTGCTTTTGGTGAGAGACAAGTGTAGCTTTTGGAGGTCATTTTTCAGCGGCTGCAGCAGCTTGGAAGAGAGGCACGCGGCTGACTTTTGGGCAGGAAACGGCAGCAGCTTGGAGGAGTGAGTGGCGTGGGGATTGTTGGGCTGATTTGGGATTGAAAGGAGGAGACGGACAATGCAGCTTTTGGAAGGGATTTGGCAGCAGCTTTGTCCGGAAATTGGACACAGCTTTTTGGTCTCCATATTTCTGCTTGATTGCACTCATATTCAGTAACTATTTCTCATCATCAACTCGATTTTAATTTTCAATATAATATTTTTCAGTAGCTAAGCTCAATTTCAGTTTAGGAATAGTGAATGCGACAAAATAGTATGAGACATGTGTGTAATTGATATATGTGTACTGAATTATTCCTGTTCTGGAGTTATATTGCATACTCTAATTATTTGTTGTGCGTAGCCTAGCGGTGAAACGCAATTGATATTAGTGTGTGACACGTAGAAACTGCATGATAGTGATTAAGCCTAGCGGTGGAAGTATTATTGTGTTGTGGCTACGTGATTGTTATATCTACTTGAGACTTTAGCGGGTAATAGTAGATTGAACGGATAAATCAAATAATTCTCTAGCGAGATTATTTGATTAGAACAGGGAGCGTATCACTTTAGCGAGTATACGCAGGTTGTATCTTTAGCGGGAACAACCGTTTTAATTCAATATTGCATCACATTTTGTGGTCGATGAATACTAGTTGCATGAACAATTTCCTGAACTGATATTTCTCATAATCGTTAAAACATTTTTAGTTACTCTCGCATTGTGACAAAACAAATCATTTCAAAAACCCCCCCTTAGGAATTAATTTAGTAGTTGCTTTTACGAACTTAAACTGTTTGCTCTCCTTTTGGGTTCGACCCTGCTTACCACTGTCTAAGTGTTTAGTAGGTACACTATAAATTCAAATTTAACGCGTACAACGACGCGCGTTCAGTGATCTTGCCCCCGACAGCTCGGAATTCATTACCCCGTTCAAAAAGGGCATCTCCTGCAAATGAAGTCTGAAAAATGTTGTTAAAGTACTTATAGAATTCTGACATCACCTCATCCTCCTGAAAAGTTTCCGATCCATCTTCCTTTTGTATGGAGTCTATTCGCTTTCTTTCCTTACGCTGCGTTGCTTTAGTTTTAAAAAATGTTGTATTGTGTTCACCTCCTTTAAGCCATGATATCCTACCTCTTTGTTTCCATAGAAGTTCCTCGCGGGAGAGCCATTCGTCAAGTTCTCCGGATAAAGAGGCTTCCTTCATTGCTGATTCTTCCGTTCGCACCCCTTCTTTTAGAAGTTGCAGCTCTGTTTTCAACACTTGGATTCTTTTTTGAACGTTTCCGAAACTGGTTTTGTTCCATCTACTCAATTTCTCACCACAATTCCTCAGTTTATCCGACAAAGAACTATCCTCTTGTCCCGTCGAGCTCCAGAGTTCCTCCACAATCTCCCTGGAGTTAGTTTCCCTCAGCCACATTGGCTCAAATTTGAATTTAAGATTTTCCTGCTTTCTCCGCTTTTGTTTCATCCCAAAGTCTTCCAAATTTATGATTAAGGGCTTATGATCAGACGTGTTGGCAAAGCCATGGTATACCTTCGCTTTGGGAAACATAGTTATCCAATCCTCCGTAGCTATTGCTCTATCCAGCCGAGACCTCGTTTCCTGGTCCCCTTTCCTCCTATTGGAGAATGTAAATGGGCTGCCTCTCCATCCCATATCCAACAGCCTACAGTAGTTTATTGTTTCTCTAAACTCTCTCATTTGTCTCTGGTCCCTGGTTCTAGCTCCTCTCATTTCATCCGAGAACATAATCTCGTTAAAATCGCCAAAGACTATCCACGGAAGTGACCGATCTTGACTTAACCTTCTTAGCAAATTCCAACTCTCCTTGCGCTTCGCAACTCTCGGATTACCATAGAACAGTGTTAGTCTGTATTCTGAATCCCCTCGGACTACGGCATCAATGTGATTTCTTGAGAATGAACGGACTAGGACATCCACATCATTATGCCATAAAAGTGCTAAACCACCCGATTTTCCAATACAATTAGTTGCGAAACAATTCTGGTATCCCAATACAACTCTTAGCGTATCCCATCTACGATCTCTCAATTTCGTCTCGGACAAGCCTACAATCAGAGGTTTGTTGGACGAAATCAGGTCCTTCAGTACCCTAACTGCACGCGGTCGACCCAAGCCGCGACAGTTCCATCCAATTAGATTCATTGATCCCGGCGAGGCTGTCCCGCAGCCTTCGCCGATACAATATCATTTTTACTCCACTCATTGCCTTCATGCGCCAATTCGACACTCCCTTCTTCGATCGAGCTTTTGTCATTCCCCGACGTCCACTCCCCTGTAAGGACTCTCTTGGTCTTTTTTTCTTTTCCCTGGTGATCTGTGGGCTGTAACTTATCCCTGGGTCTTTTTGACTTTTTGATTGGGCCCAAACAAGGAGGTCCAATTACCTCTCCCTTTGATGGGAGCGTACCATGCTTTGTGTCTATGGTCAGTGGGCCCTTGGTGTTGACTGTGCAGCCTAATGGAGCCTGGATTATTTCTGAGCACATGTCTATATGGACAACTTTTCCCCTTCTCTTATAAATGCGTTCTTCTTCTTCTAAATTAGGAATTGCCGCATTTATTTCGGTGCTCTGCTCCTGATCTTTCGGATCTCCCATGGTCGAGTCGCAATCCCAAGACTTCTCCGGCTCAGCAGCCGAGTTAGAATTTAATTCCCCCGGAGGTCGTTGGTCTTCCACCAGCATCACTCTTTTTCCGTCGATCTCATCCAGCGACACCACCAAGAATCCTTCCTTTCCGGTTTGGTGTTCCGACCACTCTGGGGTGAAAACCGATCTATCATCCGATCTCAACCATTTACCGAAGCTTAAGTCCTGCCCTGGGGTCTGTTTCTTACACATTCTGCTTTCATGATTGAAAAACCCGCAGTGGAAGCAGATATTTGGGAGTTTTGTGTACTTCAGTGGGATCCAAATGGGCATCCTTCCTTTACGCCGCAGAAAGAAACCTGGCAAGATTGGCTTTGTTATATCCACTTCGATTCTGATCCTCATATACTCTCCTGCCCTGTTTGGTGAGTCTTTCTCTTGACTACACTTTCCTTTTACAGAACCAGCGAGACCAGCAAACGCCACAGCGCACCCGTGTCTCCGGAATTCGAAAGGCAACTTGTGCAATTGTACCCAAATGTTGAACTTGGTACAATCGAAATCCTCACCGCTCATACCTTGCACCCATTTTTGCAAAAGGATAGCTGTTCCTTCAAAAGTCCAGGGGCCTCCTTCCAGCACACGTTCCTTATCCTCCTGCGAGCTGAAAGTGATAAGAAGCGTATCCCTCTCAACCTTCCGGAATGTGGCTGTTCTGTCTAATCTCCATACTCTTCCAAATGTTTCCTCAATAGCATCTTTTTGCACCGGCCTCCCTGAGGCTAGTTTCATTAGAACCGCCCATTGGAGTTCAACCTCAGATGTTTCCCAGTCTATATGATCTAATGAAACTACCACTTTCTTGGCCATTTTTGAAGATAGCCCCGCAACTTCAGTCTCTAGAAAACCCTCCGTAGATGTATCCATCTTCTTCTGGGTTACGAAATATGGCTCTCACCAATATATCAATTGAATGTAAATGAGTCGGAAAAAACAATTAAGAATGGAATAAAATAAACACTAATAAAAACTCTCTACCAAAAAATTGGAGAGAAAATTAAGCTTTTCTAAAAGTAGTTACTGGTTGTACGAGTAGTTAAATGCAATTTCTTGGTGGTAAATTGAAAAATAAGGTTTCATATAAGTGGTTTCTGATGTTAACCATAATTCTAATGTTTTAAAAAATGTGTATGCTTTTCAGTGCCTGAACTCTCGAAACAAGGTAAGTAAGAAGTGGTAACACAGTTGAAGACTATCGCTTTGGATGCAGCTGCTATGTGTTTTACAAGCATACTGGCAGCCTAGTTAAACTCTTGATTAACATTCTATACTGCAACCGCTGTGGTCATCAGCTGTGAAGGGAATGATCTAAGTATGATCCGGTTCATCTAATATTACAACGCTGCAGGATGAGTGCCCTGTTGCGATCTGGCTGTAGCTTATGCTTTCTATGGTTTAGTCGTCCACTCGAGTTTATGAAAAGCTTTTCAACGCAAAGAAGCTGCAAAATTGTTGTAGAGCGCCACTATGTGAAATAAGATAGATGATGAACGACAAATATGCGGCTACACCGAAGCAAACCACAATGCCGAATAGCAATCCATTTACTTCAGACATGAAGAAATCCAGTAACAGGTAAGCATTGATCACCATCACCAAGCCAGCCACCGTCCATGCTACTTTCTGATTAGCGGAAAATAAAAGAATTTGAAGTTTAGACATTTGTCCCACCAGATTTATATATATTATTTAAATAGGTTTAAAGCAGATATACAGCCCATCAAAACAGCACAAACAGCCAAGTTACTGATAACAAATAATGTGGAAAAGCATAGCAGCCAGCAGGCAAATACACCAGTTAGCTCTAAGATGTTAAAATGACAGCTACAAAAATTCATGATGAATCTTTGATCTCTTAATCTTGTCAGGCTGACAGGTCGGCCAAAGTAATCTATGAGTTCGTTATCTGATCACTACAGTTATCAAAATTTAAGCAATCATGATTCAACCAAATAACAAAACATCTCTAGCAGGGGTTCATATTGGACATAGTATTATATTATTTCGATTATGCATGCCAGTCAAAATGGAAAGCATTACATTAAAAGAAGTACCAAGAACAAACTAACTAACCTCAAGGGTATTGCTGATTTTGAAGACGCCCATCACCTGCTCCTTGGCCACTAATGTAAGTAATGGTATAAGTGCGAAAGGTATTTGCATTGACTGAAGCACATTCAGCCACTCATTCAAGACATCTAAAGAAGCTTCAGATGTGTTGAATATAAGTGCAACAATCATGGTCGGAACAATTGCAAAACTTCGAGTGATCAATGCTCTCATCCATTTTTTCAAATGAAGGTTAAGAAATCCTCCCATGATAAATTGCCCAGCATATGTGCCAGTGATAGTGCTACTCTGTCCAGCAGCCAATAACCCAATACCCCATATGTAAAGGATGGGTAAGAGTCCTCCTCCGTACTTCTCTTCAAGATATTGTCCTGCATTGACAAGGCCGATACCCTCTGCTAGCTTTGTATCATAGAAACCCTTTGCGAATACGGTTGTCACAAACAAATTTATAATAAAGGAGACTAGAAGTGCAATCGACGACTCAATTGTGTAGTAGTTGATTGCCTCTTGGACCCGACCTTTCTGGCTGTGGTCAACTTTCCTGGACTGCACTAACGCAGAATGCAAAAAAACATTGTGCGGCATTATAACACATCCCACAACACCCACAGCCTGCCTAATGGTTTTTGAACTCAGTTTTGGTATCAGGACACCTATCAATGAAATTCAAAATCATCCATAATTAGATATCATAAAACATACACTTCCGCTACACAACAAAAAAAATCCAAGGTTTTCTCACCAATGAGAAGCTCCCTCATATTTGGTTTGGCATCTGCAAACATCCATGCAAATGACAGTCCCATGATCCCAATCAGAACTGCAAATACAGCTTCAAGTTTCCTCACTCCATAATTCTCAAGAAACAAAAAGATGAAACTGTTTGAACAAAAAAACAAGGCCCTCTAGTTAACACCTTGATAACATAATTCTACTGTATACGTACAAAAAGCCTCTACAACATACGGAAACTTCTACTTAATTCGCATCTTCAAAGTCCATATGCATTTCAACATGATAGATTCTCTCAAAGCACCCAAAGAGTGACTAATTTCTACAAGATTAGTAAAACCATTATTCATCCAAAATAATCTATTTCATACATTTAAAGGCATGGCTTCTTGCTACATAGCTTACCAGAATTACACAAATGATCATAGAGTCTTCCTGAAGGTACAAATACCATCTCGACTTTATGCGAAGTTAAAACTACCATTCTGCATACAGATCAGAAGGAAACGACTAATCAGGCATCAAAATAACTCACCAATCAGAAGCAGTAATGACGACACCAGCCCAAAGAGGCAAAACTCCATTACTCAAAATCTGAATAGCAATCGCACTACCAATGACCTCCTGAATATCAGCCCCAATCAAAGCCAACTCCGCCATGCACCACAGCGAATACCTCGCCCAACAGGGATACTCATCCCTACAAAGCTCAGCCAAATGCCTACCAGTCACAACACCAACCCTGGCAGACAACAACTGAATCAAAAGCCCCATAGCTGTCGCCCACATCAATAACCACAACAAAGAGTAGCCAGCAATCGCTCCAGCTTGAAGATCTCCTTCTAAATTCCCTGGATCCAAAAACGCTATGCTCATCAGGAAACCTGGCCCTGTGAATAACCACAGCTTCCTCCATGAGAACGGTGGAGCTGAATCGACGACGGCGTCTTCTTCGGTTTCGAAGTAACCGATCGAGATCTTCTCGCGTGATTCGAAAGCGACTTCTTCATCGTCGTCGTCATCCGCTGGTGGTGGTAACAAGCGAGTGGATTCTTGTTGGTTGGCACTGAGAGATTCCGGCGGTTGATTGTCGTGTAGTTCGGAATCCGGCATGTTATTGATCGCCGGCGAATGGTTCAATGAATCGTCCCCGTCGGCGGAAATTTGTTGCGTGAGAGTTGAAAATTGACCTGCTTTTAAACTAGGGATTTTTTTTCTTCATAGGATGGTATTTTATATTTCTAAACTTATCTTATTATAAATTGATATATTTCTACTTATCTTATTATATAATAGAACTAGTGTATCGCCCCGTCGTTCCGACGGAGATGCGTCGTTCCAGATGCGTAATTGAATCGGTCAAATAGGAACGAAACTCAATCGACCAATTTTAGGTGAATTTAAATGAGTATTTTTATTTTTTTGTCATATTCCTACTTTGTCTTATTCCTACCCGATGAGGATGCGTCGTCCCGGATGCGCAATCGAATCGATCAAATAGGGGCGGGACTCGATCGACCAAATTTTGATGAATTTAAATGAATATTTTAATTTTTTGTCTTATTCATATTTTGTCTTATTTCTTTATTCTGGTTTATATTTATTCCTATTCCTGTTCCATAAATTTAGTGTTATTCTTATTTTTCGTCGCTATATGTGTAGTTCACAATTCTCGGATAGCTATTCTATTATATATATAGATAATAGGGTGAACGGACTTTCAAAATATGAACTGCCCATTTTGCCACTATCTTAAATTTTTTTAATTTATTCTTACATAAACCACACGGACTCAGTCTGCCCCATTAAAAATTAAAAATTAATGGTTAAAAATTAAAATTTATAATTACACAGATCACACGGGTCCAGCCCGGCCTATTAAAAATTAAATATTAAAAATTCCATTTGATATGGTTTTAACCACACGGGCCCAGCCCGGTCCATTAAAAATTAAAATTTTATATTTACACAGAACACACGGGCCCGTTTAAATTTTAGAGAAACACACGGGTCCAGCCCGACCCATTAAAAATTTAAATTTACACAGACCACAAGGTCCGTTTGAATTTCCACATAGCACAAGGGCCCAACCCGACCCATTAAAAATTTTAAATTTTAAATTTTAAATTGCACTGATCACATGGGCTCAAAAATTGATCAATCGAGTCCCGCCCGTATTTGACCTGTTCGATTGCACATTCGGGACGACGGGCAGTACGCTAGTACGAGTATAAATAAGAAGGAAATGTCATGGTCATGGGACATTGGAATATTTCAGAAGTTAAAAAACACATTATTTGACGACCAGAGTTCTCCCCAAAGTTGTTCGTATTATTTTTCATGACAAGGTGACCATCTGTAAGAACGGTGGCAACATCTTAGAGAACGATCTTCATCTCAAAGGCGCAGAAAAATACGAAAGCAAAAACACATTGTTCCAACGACCTCCGCTCCTTCAATCTATGCATTCTATCATTCACATCATGGTGATACTCAAAAGAACGACGACAGCTTTGTCTGAGCCACAACTACTGCATTGAGATGACTGAGACAAAGGACTCAGACGTATAATAGTTCAAACTGGGTCTGGACTGATGGGAATTAAGACGGAGTCTTGAATCTGGAACCTGAGGTTGTTTCAGATCCTTTTCACTTGATTTATTCTTAGCTCAAACATTACTTGCTATAAATGTCGTGTAAGAATTTTTCATATTAGTGAATTGTTTCCACAGGGTTTGAGGAGAAGCCCCCCGGACTAAGCCTTAAAAGAGCTGAACCAGGTTATCAATCTTTGTGTCCTTTCAATCTATGTAACGTCTCACAATCTATCTAAGTGTGCTGACACATGTCCTTAAACTACTGAATCCTACTGTGCCAAAGATGCGTTGATACAGGTCAAACGCGTCTGAATCATAAACTGCATTAAGCTTGCAATTTTAATTGATATCAGAGCGGGTCACTCGACACAGACAAGGAGTATCGATCAGTTGATTCAGACATTGAGACATTCCAGACACTGAGTCGAATCAGAATCTTGACACAGCCATGTTGTACACTGAGTTGGGATATATGGAAGCATCCATTCAACCACCCATGCTAAATGGAAGCAGTTATTCTTTCTGGAAAACTCGAATGATGGCTTACATAAGAGGCATGGATGTCAAAGCTTAGAGAAATGTTCTAGTTAAATGGATCCCTCTCAAAGGATCAATGAAGATGGAATTTCTGAAGCTAAAGATGAGCTATCTTGGACAACCACTGAAGACAATCGATCTGCTACAAACTTCAGAGCCTTTAACGTCATTCTTGCTGTTGTTGAACCTGAGATATGCCCTGATTCAACAATGTACTACAACAAAAGATGCATGGGATTTTTTGATGGTCACTTACGAAGAGGCTAATATAGTCAAAGAGAGCAAGATGCAGCAGCTGACCACCAGGTTTGAGAACATAAGGATGGACAAAGACGAATTGGTCACTACTTTAAACTCGAGGTTTATGACAATCTCAAATGAAGCTCACATCCTGGGTGAACCTCTCAGTAGGGAGAAACTAGTGAAGAAAGCCCTGAGAACTTTGAGCTCAAGGTTTACCATGCACAAGATTGCCATCACTCAGATGCATGATCTCAAGACTCTAACTTGGCTGAACTTATGGGAGAACTTGAAGTGTATAAGTGTGACATGGACGCAGAGAATCCTCCCAAGAAGATTAAGAATCTGGCACTGAAAGGAGAAATTACCCAGGGGGAGGATGACTTAAACGATGACCAGCTGACGGTGCTCACTAAACAGTTGGAAAGATTTCAGAAAACTATGAAGAAGAAAAATCCTGAGTCGACTCAGACCGCATTCATGTCTGAGCCAAAGAGTACAAAAGATATTCAGTATCTTGGGTGTGAAGGATATGGTCATATTCAGCAAGAATGTCCAAATTATCTAAGAAAACAAAAGAAGTTAAAGTTGGCTCAACTCAGTGACATTGATTCAAAAGGACTAAACAAGAACATAGTAGAATGTTTAGCTCTTTTGGCCACTGTTGAAAGATCTGATGAAGGCGAGGTAGCTCAAGTGAGATGGAGAAGTCATTAATGAATTTTCAAAAACGGTTGAGCAAGTCACTGCTCCCTCGACTGAAGCTTAGGCATCTGTTGCTCAGCCAGAGCTGGTGCTGAGAAGGTGAATGAGGAGTTCCAGGAGATACTGGACCTGAAAGACAACGCAGTGGCTGAGATGATTCAGACAGAAAAGAAGAGAAAACAGATGACGGCTCGTCCCTCTCGCTGGTCTACTTGAATGAAGAAAACAAAGAAATATGGGGATGAGGACTCAAAACCTGAAACGATCCAGATTGTGAAACTCGCACAAAACACTGATAAAGCATTAGATAGTGATACTGATACAGAAATCACTGAAGAATCAATTGATGAGAGGTACCAGGTGTTATTTTCAAGTTGGAAAAGGTTGATGGAAACAAATATGAGACTAAAAGGGGACAATGTTGAATTGATTCAGGAGCTGAGTCAACTAAGAGAAGAATAGAACGTCTCAACAAAAGATAGAATTAGCCCGCCTCACAAAGTTTGGTAGCATGATGATTAAAGGAATCAAAAAACTAGATGACATCATCAGTATTAAAAGGAACCCCAGAGATAAAACTGGAATCAGATATGATGACTAGGACAACTATGGCAAGTCGGCATTTGTTCAACGACAAAGTGGTGGTGTAACTAAGGAAGAGACATTGGAGACTCTGAATTGTGCCAGAACAAGAATCAGAACAGAAATCAGAATCAATAAAGAAAAATCTTCAGATAAATCAGTATCAGTATCGATTCAGACCCCTGTCGTAACTAACAATATAGGATGCAATTCTCAGAATACGAAAATTTGGACGGAAGATAAGCGAGTGTGCCATTATTACTGTAAAGTTGGACATATTCAGAGAAAATGTCCCGAGTTTTTTAAGAAATACAGAAGACACACTAATAGAGAAACACAATCTGTTCAAGATACAAAACACATCGTGAAAATGAGATTACGAAGGAAGAACCCCTGATACAGAAACAGTGCTTCAAAATATTTTGGGAACTGCTACACATCAGAGGTATATGAAGTTTATAATCCAAGTTATGTTGATTACTATTATTATCCTAACCAGTACAGTAGAAAAGAGAAGAAATCGGTATATTACGAACAACCTGACACGACTAAGGTCAACCTGAGACGCTCTAGACAATCGCCTCGAAAAGTGAGGAATTCTAATCAGCAATACTATCAGGACTATGGTCAATCACAGGTATATTACAACGATGATCCTTGTCACTTTAGCAATTTTAGTAAGGGAAAAATGTCATTTAAATCTCCAACTTCTCAGTTTTGCCCATTTAAATCCTCAACTAAGTTTTGCCCCTTTAAATCCTCAACTTCTTAGTAAACTTTCAAAAAAAAAATTAAGTTTATGTTGACTTTGTCATTATAGGCCCAACCCTAAACCCTAAATCTCAATTGATGCCTATAATGGCAAAGTCAACATAAACTTAAGATTTTTTTGAAAGTTTACTAAGAAGTTGAGGATTTAAATGGACAAAACTAAGTTGAGGATTTAAATGGAGAAAACTGAGAAGTTGATGATTTAAATGACATTATTCCCATTTTAGTAACCCTCATTATGAGTATTTTTCAAGGAGTAAATACCAGAAAAACTGGAGGGGACCTGAGTGGTGCACTAACAGCAGAAGCACTCAGACTCGACATGGGTCTGTGCATTATTTCTGACTGTGTCAATACAGGTCACTTAGTCAACGCAGTCCTCAACATATATATGTGAGGAGGTACAGATCCATTGGATCAAGAGGATAGATTGCAGTTCATCTTACTATATTTTTTGAAGCAATTTTATTTACTCTCAGATTGGGACTCTCAAGACAAGGGGAGCTGGAGATGTATCTGGATCGATTCAGGAAGCAACTATCTACGCTGAATCGTCTGAAGCAAGCCAGTAATCATGTATGATTCCTATTATCACAACATTCTCTCGTAATCAATATACCCCTGACACATTTTGTGACAAAAAGGGGGAGTGTGTTTTGGAGTTGGGTTCAGGCGTTGTGATGGTTCAGACGCTGTGTGATGTCCAAAATTGATTGGAATTCTATGAGTTAGTGCAGTATATTCTTTTGTCAAAAAATATCAAGAGGAAGATTGAGAGCACCTTCAAGGTTAGTGCTCATTGATGACAATTTTTTGACTAAGTAGTTGAACATGGGTGTTTGATCAGTGGGTGAGAAGATCCAGCGCCTGAGACGTAGGCTGAGTCACGCTGCTACTCCTTAAAATGTGCCACATCACTTCCAACTTAATAAAGCCAGTATATTTGAGTATCTAAGTGACAGTGGTGCATATATATCTAATTAAATCAAGGAAATATATTTATTAGATATTGGTGGAACATGGATATTGCCAAAATATTATATGAAGACAATATTGGCAACATTATCAAGAAGGGGAATCTAGATAATTAAAGCATGACACGTAGATATCTTGATTGGGAAAGAAGCAGTCATACGAGTATAAATAAGAAGGGAATTTCGTGGTCATGGGATGTCGAAATATTCCAGAAGTTAAACACATTATTCGACGACCAGAGTTCTCCTAAAAGTTGTTCGTTTTATTCTTCATGACAAAGTGACCATCTGTAAGAATAGCGGCAAGATCTTAGTGAACGATCTTCACCTCAAAGGCGCGAAAAAATACGAAAGTAAAAATACATTATTTCGATGACCTTCCCTCCTTCAAATTAGGCGTTTTATCATTCACATCAAGGTGATACTCAAAAGAACGACGACAGCTTTATCTAAGCCACAACAACTGCACTGAGACGACTGAGACAGATGACTCAGGTGCAGAATAGTTCAGACTGGGTCTGTACTGGTGGAAATTGCGACGGAGTCTTGAATCTGGAACCTGAGATTGTTTGAGATCTTTTTTACTCGATTACATTACTTTTTGTTAGTGTTGTGTAAAACTTTTTCATATTAGTGAATTGTTTCCACCGGACTTGAGGAGAAGCCTCCCGGACTAAGTCTTAAAGGAGCCGAACAGGGTTATCAATCTGTGTCCTTTCAATTTCGGTAATGTCTCACTATCTGTCTAAATGTGATGACACAGGTCCTTAAACTATTGAATCCTACTGTGTCAAAGCTGCGTTAATACATGTCAAACACGTCAGAATCATAAATTCTTGAACTTTATTATTTTGGTTCTTTCATTATAATGAATTCATATGTTCCTAAACACTATGAGCTTCATCCTGCCAAATTTCGTGCCATGGAGTGTCTGAATAAAAGGTGTGAAGAAGACAGAACCGATCTGTGGCTTATTTCTTCACCAATACGGCTGTCATCTATTGACAAATTGAGCCTTTGTCTCTCAATGATCCTACGGATTGATGTATCCGCACCTTACTTCAGCTGCTTATCTAACATCTTTTTCATCTCTATGTGCATAAAGAGCTATCTCAAACGAGGGTGTAGTCTATAGTCTCTCCTACGTGACTATCACCTATGCTGACGTTTCTAAGGTTCTAGTCCTGAGGATTGGAAATCTGAAAGTATCTTGCCAAGGGTAAGTGCATTAGTGGATTAATACTTGGTGTAAGATTTGGGTCTTCGCAGCACACAAATGGACTGACGAATGGGTTGGGATTGAAGGTTAGTCCATCCGGTCGAAGGCTCAGACCTTCCCACGATCCAACCAGTAGTCCGGATCATGAATATAATAATAATATTATTAAATATATTTTATATTATTTTAAAATTATATAAAATTAATTTATTTCAAAAATATTTATAAGTATTTTCTTTAGATAATTGATAAAATTAAAATATATTTGTATTTATAAATGATGAAAATAATATTATATATATTTGATGATTATAATATTTAATTTTCAAAATATAACTCATTAGTAAAAATATAAATTTGTACATAAAATAATATATTTATTTATTAAATTTAATTAATTGCAAATTTTAATAATTAATAATAATATAAATATTATTTATGAATAATGGATGATCCATATTGGTATATTTTGCAAATTGATCGGAATAAGAAAAGATCCAACCTATTATGCACTGCTACACTTCCCTAAAAACTAAGAAGATTGTGGAGCAGGTTACAGATTTGCTACAGTTGTATTTTGTGTATCTCAAGAGAGTAGATTGTCATGTCTGAGCAGAAATTAGTTCTTATACATCTCTTGAGTGAGAATGGAGTCTAGTCTAACATACAAGTAAGCATTGTTTATGTTCAGATAAAACATATGATTATATAAATATCTCAGTCAGTGATACCTAAAGTTGCTCCTTGTCTGATTTAAGAGAAGATTTTAAATCTTATTTGTCCCGAGGCCTCTTCAGACATGACCGAGAAGTCTTCACAAACTTCTGTGATAACCTTTTCTACTGGATAAAAAAATGGAAAGCTCCTATGATAAACCCATTGAAATTGGATCTTTCTGGACATGAATTATTGTTAATTCTCTCTCCTGATGCTAGTTTTCTATGAAGCAAAACTACTGAGAATCAGAACAATATGATTAATTTATCCGACAAAAGTGACCTTGATGAGAGCTTGAAAAATGTCACCAAGTGTAAGGCCCTGTTCTTTTGACATTAATTTAATTTCAATTCAGTTCAGTTCAATTCAGTAGATAAATATTCACTATTTTTAAAATTATTTTAAAAGTGTAATAAGACTTGAAACTATGAGACAAGCTTAA
>JAWWMW010067715.1:0-14961 GCA_035048345.1 Echeveria elegans | reverse complement strand
GCTTTCTTCACTCCTCTTCTGGATTCTTCGAATTCTTCTGGAAGCGCTGAATGCTCTGACTCTCCGAACTCTGAATCCCTGAATTATGAGGCTGAAGCTCTCTATTTATAGAGAACTTATCGGGCATAGAACTGGGCTTTCTTTCTGGGCTTGAGCTAGCTTGTCCAACAAGTCGGATTTCGGCCCAAAACTCTTTTCTTTGGCCCAACTTCTCTTATGGTTTATCGGGCCGGCCCAAATATCATTTAAGTTAATTAAATTGAATCAAAATTTTGTATTAATTCAAAATAATTAACTTAAACTTATTTTTCGGCATAAAATTGAAATTTTAATGCCTACAGTGTGATACGTAGGAATTGCATGATAGTGACTAAGCCTATTGGTGGAAGAATTATTGTGTTTTCACTACGTGAATGTTATATCAGTTTGATGCTTTAGCGTGTAATAGTGAATTGAACCGATAAATTAGGTAAGTGTCTAGAGGGATTATCTGATTAGTAGGTACCGCATCACTCAGCGAGTACACATAGGTAACGTGCGGTATGTGGTAGTATTTCACGAGTCAAAAGATATTTATAAAAACCAGAGTGACCTGGTGTTGAACCTTAGAGAACGGTTATAACTTAGTTGAAAGAGTTATTAAAATCTCAAAATGTGACGTAATTTGGGGGTTCTAAAATATTTGGTTTTGTGGAACAAAAAGGTTTTGTAAAAGTATTTAATAAAAGCAATGTCTGGGGTTTAATTTTGCCAAAAGTACCCAAAGATTTTTATGAATAATTTCCTGAAATGATATAGAATGTGTTTTGAAAAGGTTAGATTTGTTTAGGCCCAGGAATGCAATTATGTGTCAACTCACTGTCCGAACGTTGGGTTAAGCAAATAAAGACATTATATAAGACAATATCAACTCTCACTATCCGAATGTTGAGTTACTACTGTAGAAATCAGCTTCCTCAGTATTTTTACTAATTCAGTTGATAACTCTCTAAGCTAGACTTTTGTCGCTCACATGACATCACTGGTCAGATGTTTGCCATGCTTGCGATTTAAGAATGTTTAACCTCGTACATTACTACTTTTGTCCTTTCGGCACAATACTAGTCTGGGTTCATCCGATGGAATTCTTCCCCGAGATTGTGTACTCATGTGGCTACTATTAGACACTTAATAAAATACTTAATGTAAATCACATAAGCATAGGTTTAACACATTTAACTCAAACCTAACAAACACTACTCAGAATGAAAATATGGATTCATTCAATCATCCTTGAGTTCTTAGGGGTCAATCAAACGCCTATCATCGAAATCACTACTCACTCATGTTGAATGAGGAAGAGTACATGATTCAAATGAATAATATAAGAAAAAGAAAGTACAAGAAAGCTGGAACAAAGTGATTCGTGTGGAGTTGATCTTGGACTTCTTGTGATGAAAAATGACAGAGCTTGGAGTTTCTAAGGAGAGCTTTCTCTCTGAGTTTCATGTGTATATATTGATCAAGTGTTTTCTTTGCTCCCAAACTCGTCCTTTTATAGTGAAAGAAGACTCTTTGTTGCATGTAATCGTAATCGTAGAGTCTCATCATTATTTTCCTCTTTATCTTTTATCTTGACGTGTAATGCTTATCATTACTGACACAACATCATACGGGTCCATTCGGTCGAGTCTTGTGAGAGAATGGCAAGCCGTTCGGCCTCATTCGGGCTAATCCGGACGAATCTTGCCCCTTTGTAATCTATTCCCGTTTTGCCTAATACGGCCCAATCCGGACGAATGAGCACCTGTGCAATTTCATTTCTTCATCTGTTCCCATACTGCTTAATTCATTCGGTCGTATGGCCAAGTAATGTGCAAAGCACTTGCCCAACTCTCCCTCATCCTGCCTCACTCGGCCGAATGGCCAACCCCATGTCATGTGCAAGTCATGTGGGTTGTTCATCTCGTACGATCAAATGGAATTTCATTCGGCCGGATGGGAATTTCATAGATTCGGTCTTTGAGGTCAATATAGAAGTTGTAGCGCATTGAGTTAGCTTTCCAACGCATTTTGTTTCATCCCAATCGGATATCGGATGCGTCATGTGGAAGCTTTCGAAACTCTGAAGGTCAAAAGGTCCAAAACTGCCCATTTTTGCTCCTTTTTTGCTATGCATTGCTTTTCGTGTCTGAAATCGATACAAAGTGTATTTTGGACCTGAAACAATAAAGTGAGCGTCAAAATACGACCTAGATCATATGATGAGAATAGGTGAAATTGTGTCTAAATAATAGTCATATTTTACACCGATCAGTAGGTTGTGTCTTTAACGAGAACAACTGTTTTAATTCAATATTGTATGACATATGAGGTCGATGATTACTAGTCGCTTGAATAATTTCCTGGACTAATTTTTCTCTAATTTGTTTAGGGTAATTTCCATGGCGGTACCTGAGGTTTGCCATATTCTCACTTCCGGTACCTGTGTTTTTGAAATTTGGTCCCTGCCGTACAATTCCATACACAAAATATTAGCTCATCCGGTCCCTAAAATCTGTACGGCAGGGACCAAAAAAATGAATTTCAAAAACACAGGTACCAGGAGTGAGAATATTGCAAACCTCAGGTACCGCCAGGGAAATTACCCTTTTTTTATTACAATTTCCCATCATACTGTGAATCAAGGTATACAACATGGTATACAACACGGAAACATAGTCCGGAATCAGAATCAATGTATGTTATGACAAATGAAAATCGACCATCGATCAAAATCGCTTTCGTATACCCAATAAAAAACAAAACTAATAACAGAATAATAAAAATAAATAAAGTCAGGGCAATCTAACAATAATGCCAAATGCTCCAAATGAAAACTCTCTGCAGAATTCCGCCATAGATAAGGAGAGGAATTTAAACTGGGTTCCACATTAGAGGGGTAACGTGCAACAGAAACCAGTAATTCCAAATTGTTCTAAACCCAATCACCGCTCACAAAAATTGACACCCGCAACCCTCCGCAAGTCAGATCAAGAGAAACGTAGGGACTAAAGCACCAGCAAACGGTTTTTGTGTGTGTGGAAATCGTAGCAAGTAGGAAAAGTCTTCCAATGACTACTGTATACTTTTCATATTAGGATTGGCATGAATGGCTTTTCTCAATGCAAGTGACGTGCAGAAAAGGGGGTGACCTAGTGTCGAACCCAAGGGAACAGTGAAATTTAGTTAATACTATTAGACACTTACACACTTCTAACATTGTAAAGGGGGGGTTTCATAAAAAAGTTGGTTTTGGTTTTGTCGTAAACCATTTAAAAAGAAGATGACTAGGGAACGACTACTCCTATCATACTCACGACTTCTAAATTTGGATTTATTAAAATAAGTGGAATGACTTTTATGGTTTGGTTTGATTAAAACTAGTGGTGCATATATTTTGTACATCTCACTGGTCCGAATTTTCACGTACAAAAATATATCCAACATATATGACGATAATAACTCTCGCGAAAAGTTACTAATCGTAGAACTCAAATCCATTTGCCTCGAATGGTCACATATAAGCTAACTTCTTTGAATACTTTCTAAACTAGTCTCTTGTCGATTAATAGTCGCAGATTGTCACATATAAGCTATTTCCTGACTAAAGAACACTTAAACTCGTACAATACTAGATTTTGACCTTTTCGGTGCAATGCTAGCCTGGGTTCCGATGAGATTCTTCCCCGAGTTATAGTATTCATGCGGTTTGGACTAAGTATTTTATCGAACACTTAACGTATATCACATGAGTGTAGGCTAAATGTGTTTGTTTTAACCTTAAATCATTCATGAAATGCGTATGAAATCTCGTTTAATCGATTGTGAGTAGCATAGGAGATTGTCATCCCCCTGTCATCTGAGATGACTACTGACTCATATCAAGAGAGTAAGAACACACACTGATATGATACGGTACTGAATTCTAAAGTTAAAAAATGCAGAAAAGGTAGAAGAAAAGAGATATTGGATTAATCTAACTCGGAACTTCAGAACTTACAAGAGAACTAAGCTAACAACAAATGAAAATGGAAAAGCGTTTCGAGAGGAGTGTTTTCTGGACTTTTGGGTAGAGTTTCGTGCCTCTTGATTGTGTCAAATGAGCTGGGGCTTCTGCTCTATTTATAGGGAAAGGGTGATTTTCCACTTTCCCCGAAGATGTTGACATAGTGTCTACATGATGACTGTCTTATTTGCTTCAATCAGAGAACTCCCTTTGGGTCCGAGTCAGCCTTTGTGATCAACATTAAAGTTGTAGAGCTTTGAGTAAGCTTTCCAACGCACCTTGTTTTATCTTAATCGGAGCACAGGCGCTCTCTATGGAGGCCTTCAAAGCTCGACAGGTCAAACTGCTTGCCTTCTCTGCTAGGAATCTTCTCGATCGAGACAAATGCTTCTGAGGTTAGGAGGAAAGATCTCGATCAAGATGGGTTTTGTCTCGATCGAGAGACTACCTTAGAGTCCGAATAAGTCTTTGAAGCTAAAATGAGAGTTGTATATCTTTGAGTTAGCTTTCCACCTCACTTGGTTTCGTCTCGATCGGATGTAAGATGCGCTCTATGGAAGCTTCACAAGGTCCGAAGGTCCGGAAGACCCAAAAATTGTCAAGTTTGCTCCTTTTATTCCCGTTTTTGCTATGTTCTTCTCAAGGCTTTTACAATCATCATAGAGAGTATTTTATACCTGAAATGATAATGTGAGTGTAGAATTTGATCGATCTTATATGATAAAAGTGAAGAATATAAGCAGATAGGTGTCCATATAATAGTCTATTTTGACACTGATCAGCAAGTTGTCCCGTACTTTGAACTTTAGTATCTAGTGAATACAATAACGCCCCTGCAGATGGCGCAACCCACGAAAATTGAATCTCCCAACATGTTCCTTGTCATGCATCTTCCCATCTAGTGCCATAAATTAACTCAGAAGTGTCTCGACAATTGGGTATATTTGGAGTTGTTGTGGTGTATTGTGTCAAGAATTGCAAGTATTCAACCGAGATCTGTCCGAAAAGTCATCGAAATCGGGATCAAAAGAGTACGCGGTCGTTGCTTAATTTAGTACGCGGACTTAACTGAATGTTAGGAAATTCCTCCAGACCCCGCGTAGGTAATTCCTTCAGAGTCCATGTACCTATGCAGTTTGAAGAAAATAGATCAATGAGTCACGACGGAAGACATGCACATGGGGGAAAAGCGTCAGGTTGTTGTATTAGCACCTCCACCTCAATTGACCGAGGAGGAACAAATTGAACAAGCTATTGAAGGGTTCCAAAACCCGTACACACTATAACCCATTATGGGTGGATCAATCTATCTTGGTCAAGAGTGGTATATGGGACAGAGTGAGGGCAATGCTCACTGCGAGCTAGTTGCCTAATTTGCGCACCCTAGAACATGGGGCTGATGTGGAGGACACATTAGAATTTATGGCTACTTTTCATTATGGTGGAAGCTCGGACGATAAGAAGATAAAATTTCATCATCGAGGAGTGATTTGGACTGTATCAATGGAACGGGTGAGAGAGATATTCTAGTGGCGAGCCATTGGGGTTGCGCCGGATCGAGGTGATTGGGATGATTCATTGAGAATAATAGCCCCGACACCGTATAATGGAGGGAATAGCCTTTGTAAAGACTTCACGGATCCAACACTGTTTTATCTTTATCACATTGTGAGCAAGAACCTCTTTGCTAGGAAGAATTCGGACAAGATAGGTCAGTTGGAGATGAGAGTACTGGTTTTGCTGGCATAAGGTACAAGGGTTCACTGGGCCTATTATTTGTGCAAGCATCCGACCAACCTAGGGACTAACAGCCACATTTCTTGTGGTGGGATGATTACCTATCTATCGAGGCATGTATATCCAGTACCAGTACCAGCGGGTTACACTCTTCTGCGAAGTTAATACGCAGACTGGATATGGTTCAGACAGGGGAAGCACATTCAGGTGATGCTTGAGGGGGAGTATCAGTGGATATATTTTAGCGATGAAACCCTTCGTCCACCTCCCGTTGTGGTTAGAATTGTAGGGCGACCACCAGGGCGAGGCAGAGGGACAGGCTCTGTTTATTTATGATCCAAAGCACGAGTAGGAACAACACAATCATTCCATCCCGAGACAATTGCCTCGACTGCAACATCAGTCAGGAGAATCACATCAGCCAGCCTCGACACAGGAGCAGATAGCTCGACAATTCTTAGATACTGTGTTTAACGCTACTCGGGCAAATATTCTTGCAGGTAGGCAATTTGACATAGCACCGGCTCCACCAGTATGGAACATGGGCGATCTAATTCCACCGGAGTATCTGCAGCCTTGGCGTCCTTCAGGGACGCACTAGAGAAGTACCTCATTTCGCATCACATCTATCGTTTAGTGTCTGTTTGTCATTCATTTAGTGTCTTGCATGAGTTCTCATCTTATCTTTCGGATGTTATCGTGGGGACACGGGTGATGTTCAAAAGTTTGGGGTGGGAGAGTCAGTTAGAGTTAGCACGTTTACATTTCAGCATATATATATAGTCGAGTCAGTTAGAGTCTGAGTGATGAAGTTTAGATGATACGTGAACTATGCTGTATAATGAAAGATATTTTGTTCTGTGATGTTCTTATGTGTTTGCGTATGATGTATGGAACAATGTGACGTGAATGGATCAATGTAATGTGTTTCTTTTGAACTGAGATATCGCAGGATGCGGAGTTGATATAAATTGTTCTAAAGAGACATGATATTCGTTCGAAAGTTTAGATGATCTCTTACGCATAAGCACTGAATTTGTGGAGGTTGACGCTCTGAGTAACGGGAAGGAGTTATATATGATTTTGAAGGATTGAATGCTCCACAAACGTAAGCTAGTGGTGGATCGGAAAAACAGACCGACCGATCTTTGAGTCGTAGTAACTGAAAAGGGGTAAGCAGATGTAAACATCCAGCTTGACTCGTGCAGAACAGATGAAAGGGAGAGAGCGGGGTGCGTTCCATGGCTGCTATTCGAAGGTTGTGACTGGAGCGGTTCTGAAGAAAAAATAGAATAGGGACAAGCAATTCACAAGGAATTCAGTGGTGACATCAATTAAATTAGTGTGGAAAAGAAAGAAAGAAGAAAAAACAATCAAGTGGCGTCAAGTCTTCGGACGAAACAAAACAAGAGAGTTCTCTTAAGCTGTCTTACAAGAAAATTTGATTCAAAGAGTCTCTGAACAACAAGTCCCAATAGCTTGGATATATCATGTGTCAGAGGAAACAAGTTCAGTGTGGAAGTGTGTGTGTGTGAATCTGAGCTGACAAACGAAGTCATGAGTCTAAAAAGAACTATCTCCTTAGTCATCCATTTCAATCCATTTCGGTTCATGAGGTAACATGTATCCATTTCGGTTCAAGAGGTAACATGTATCAATATTGAGTTTGCGTATACATTAAAGAATTGAATCGAGCAAATGTCTGGAGTTGTATCAGTATAAAATGATGGCATGATGTGTGTCTTAGTCTTATAATTGTTGGGGACGAACATGGATAAGTGTGGGGTAGTTTGATGGAGTGTATTTATACGATCCATTGAGTCGTTTATTCTCGTTAAATAATTACATTTTTGCGATGAACTATTACGTTTTGGTATGGTTTTGTCTCGCAGGTGTACTAATACCACATTGGAGTTAAATGTTGTTAATGAAGCTTTTTATGAAGTTGCTCGGACTGATCAGAAGACCAAAAGAGTGAGAAGAAGAAGTTGGCCGAAGAGCTGCTGCTCAGAGGATCAAGCTGCCGCGATGGAATTTGCTACGTGGAGTCCATGAGAGTTTCCGAAATTGCTTAAGAGTCCGTGTACCGAAATTAAAGAGGAGTCCGCATGTCGTATCGGGTGACGTCAGCGACGGGATTTTCTTAGTTGGGTCAGATTCTTCTTATTTTTAAATGAAGATTTTAGCAGTATAAATATATAGCAGGAACCCTAGGTGATTCTTTTTGGGAGACAGAGATTCAGAGCGGTATAGAGGCCGACAACATTCTTTAAGCTTCTTTAGATCAGAACAATTTTGTATTCCATTAATTTCATCAACTCAGTTTTATTATTCAATGACAATGTCTTTCAATAGCTAAATCTTTTTCAGTTTTGGGAATTGTGATTGTGACAATATAGTTTGAGACTCATGCTTAATTTATTTATATGTTGAATTATTCCTGTTCTCGCGCTTCAATGCATACTTTAATTATTTATTGTGTGTAACCTAGCGGTGAAACTCAATTGATGTTATTGTGTGACTCATGGAAATTGCATGATAGTGACTAAGCCTAGCGGTGGAAGAATTATTGTGTTTTCACTACGTGAATGTTATATCTGCTTAATACTTTAGCGAGTAATAGTGGATTGAATTGATAAATTAGGTAATTTTCTAGCGGGATTATCAGATTAGGATGGGTAACGTATCACTCTAGCGGGTATACATAGGCTGTGTCTTTAGCGGGAACAACTGTTTTAATTCAATATTATATGACATATGTGATGGATGATTACTAGTCGCATGAACAATTTCCTGCACTGATATTTTTCTGAATTGATAAACCCTCGTTATTTACTTTTGCGTTCACAAAACAAATCTTTCAAAACCTCCCTTTTAGGAATTAATCTAGCTGTAGTTTCTTACGAGTTCAAAATTGTTTCCTCTCCTGTGGGTTCGACTCTGCTTATCGCTTACTGAATGCTTAGCAGGTGCATAAATTCAAATTTGACGCGTACAACGACGCGCGTTCAGTGAGATATCAGGTTCTCTTCCAGAGATAAGCTTCAACCAAGAATATTTATTATAAGCAGCTGGTCAAAGTTTAATTAAAGCCTGTGCATGTAGAATTGTATGTCCTCAAGCAGAGGAGACTAATTTTGTCTTCATAAGCAATTACCTTGGTATTAATTGTTTTATCATCGAATTTACTAGGCCCATTTTGAGTATGAATTTTTGCTACCTTTGAAATGATCTTTAGGTTCTTAAGTGGGTGTCCATTTGAATTTTGAATGATTCTCCTTATAATTGTTTCACCACAAGTCTATCTTGCCACACACACAAAAAAAATCATTGTCAACTAACTTCTGGTTATTGACTTTATACACTTCGATGAGATATATTTTTGTGCCATATAATCCACATGAATATGCTCTCATCTGTTCTAGGATTTGCTTTTGGCAGTGCTATAAGATATAAGAAGTAGGTACTTAATATCATTTTCACACTTAGTTTCAACATGAAGATCATTTCCTTGAATATCTTTGAAACAAAGCAAGTTTCTTTGTGATGGCACTTGGATATAATGCATCTCTAATATTTATCCTTTTTCCTTCAAGTAACAAGATAGATGCTCTTGTGAAGTCTTTATAATACCACTCGTTTCGGAGATAGAATTGACATTCATTGTTGACGTGGTCATGTGAAAAACTTTGGGGTTTTCAATATGGTTGAGTCGTGATACTGTCAACAAGACAACTCTTCAATGTTGTCTTTTCCATTTGTTTGGTTCATTATATAAGAAGAGAAAAATGAATGAGAAATTTAAATAATCAAAAAATGAGCTAAATTAATCATAAAAAAATCTGTTAAAACCATGTAACAACCATGTTTCAAAATGTGTTACAAATAAATATAAGCATAAATAATTAAGTCTGAAAGAAATCTTCGTCCAACGTGAGATCGCCACTATCCAAACCAAGATTAGGCAAGTCCTTTTTGGATTCAAGTTGTAGGAGAAAATCATCTGCTTCGAGGTGTGTGATGTTGGAAGTGCTAGCTTCAGCAAGACTGACTTCCAACCTTTACCCTTATTCTTTAGGGAATCTTGATATAATTTTACAAGGTGGGGTGGCATAGGACAATTACACAACCAATGGCGAGCATCTCCACACTTGTAGCATGGGCTCTTAACATGTGTTTTTGGCGTTTAAGACAAAAATTATCATTTGTCTCGCAGAAGGCGTTGGCAGATGGATTTTTGTTACGTAACGGCTAAATGACACATTTTTATCATTTGTTATTATATTTTTGAGCAGATAACATACTTCCCATCATTACCACGAGCACGTCCTCGGATCTCACATTTGCTTCCGGCATATGGTTAGGTTGGTCAGAAAGTGGGTGACAAATCAATATGTCGAGTTTGGTGGTTATTGAGAAGCAGTTAATTGTTCTACTTAGATCAAGAAGGATAATAACTCCGAATAATTCTTAAAACATCGCTCTCTGTACTGTTGCTAGAGTACAAGATTATTTGTATGGAAAGTTGAGAGTATTTTCTCCAACACAGGGGCGGAGCCAGGTGGGATCGGTGAAAACTCCTACTACCCTGTCATCCTTGCCCTCGCCTCCGCCAGTCGCAGTCGCTGGACGCCGCCCCCTCGATTGCCCTAGCTTCGTGAGCAGACGAACCTTCAGTTTTTTTTTTTCAAAAACAAACGTCGTAAAACGACGTCGTTTTGGTTTTAATAAAACGACGTCGTTTTACGTCGTTTTATTAAAACCAAAAACGACGTCGTTTTACGACGTTTATTTAAAAAAAAAAAAAAAAAAGGCAGCAGCGTCGGGCGAGAGAGGAGAAAGGCAGCGGCGGGCGTGGGACGAGTGGCGAGGCGAGAGCGGAGAGCGGCGAGCGACGAACGACATTGTGAGCCGTGAGGTGAGTCCGTTAGTCGTAGTCCGTTAGGTAAATAAGTAAATGCTAGGACTTAGAGTTGTGATTTGTGAATGTGTTAGGGTTTAGGGTTACAAATTTACAATAATTTGTGCAAAATTATTGTGATTTTGTTAGGGTTGATAATTTTGCAATGATTTTGTGATTTTGTTATGGTTGATTATTGCAAAATTATTGTGATTTTATTAGGGTTGATTGTTGCAAAATTAATTTAGGGTTTTGACTGCGATCTGATTTCGTAGAATTTTGAGGTTAATCTCTCTATCTGATTTATGCCTGTACAGAATTTTGACTGCGATCTTTTCTGATTTTTGTAGTGTTGATGAATTGTGTTTGACAGTTTTTGTGCCCTGATTTTCTTGATATCTTGGTTTGATTTCGTCGTTAGGGTTTGGAATTTTTTGATCGGATTTTGGTTGGTGTTGTTTTGTCGCGTTTCAGAGTATTGATTTCGGTTATTTATATATCCTAAATGATTTTCGTTTTAGGGAATCTTGCTTGTTTTTTTGTGTGTGTAAATTTAGGGGTTTGTAGTTTTCCTTTGATCCAGTTTATGGCTTGACATTTGATTGACGATCAAATTCATCAAATTTGATATAGTTGTATGATTTTTTTTATTTTCTTAATATTTATGAATATTTATCTTTTATTAGCTTGTACTGACAACAACAAAAAATTTCGGAGATGTTGCCCTCAAAGCCCTTGATAAACCCGCCCCACATCGGGGATTTCCTGCCTCCGCCCTGATTGAAGTGGTTGAGTAAAGGATCGGAGATCAATGTTGGTTGAGAGCCTTAACAATAATGATAATACACGATTACACGTAGCACGCAGCAACAATAGAACTGTTGTACAAACCCATATTTAAACTTAATACATATTAATATTTCCTAATCTGTCAAATGATGTATCTGGAACGAAAAATATGTCATTCTGAACCCCTGGAGGTTAATATTCAATGTACTTATAGTTTACTAATGGTGTTGAAATATTTTTACAAATATTTATTCCGAGACCGCAATATTATCGAATATTGTATTTGTCATGTTAAATATAAATCTACGATCTAAGTTATCAAATATTTGAGTAGATTTTGGATTTATAATTATGTCATGGGATAATATTGTGTAGATATTAAATAGATAATTATTAATATTATCGAGAGACATATTTAGTAAGTATCTCGATTTATAGCTATTAGTGATCAGTAATAAATATAGGATTATGATCCCGCTCTATCGACACTTATGCTGTGTTTGGTTCGCAAGAATGGAATGACAAAGGAATGGAATGAGAAAGGGAATGGACTTAACACTGGAATGGAATGTCCATTCCATTCCTTTGCCCAGTTATACATTTTACATAATGGAATGGAATGAAAAAAATTATACTTCATTTGCTTAAAACATGTTCCACATATCACACTGCTTCTACACTGTCAAGATATACTTACACCAAAACAACACTACAAATTAAAATAAGCTGTTTATCCTGTCGTTTTACAACATGAGACTTGTTTCGAGATTCTATCAACTTCTCATCTTCAAGTTCACTCCACTTCCTTTTAATTTTTCCCGCACCTCTTTCGACGAAATTATCACACCTTCTAAAATATCGTCATTACCATATCTGTAATCGAAGAAAGAAGTCAAACACAAATTTATATATAATAGCAAAAAATTGAACAAAATGAAAAAAAAAACTATCAAAAGAACTACTCAAATGCATCATAATCAATTACAGTTTGGTCAATGACATACTCCAATGATATACAAAGACACAAATTCAGAAATTTGATTTACAAACCTCAATATATCCAAGCCTTTCAGGATCCAACTCCTCCATGATCAAAGCTGCGTATTCCTCAGCCTGCTCCTTCAACCTTGATAGCTTGTTTGAAAAAATAATCAAACATTACAACAGCCAAAAACCATCCCTGTTTACTAAATTACAACCTCAAACAGAGCAATTAGGCAGCGTTGGAATTGAAAGAATACTAACCTCGATTGAGATGACAAGCTGATGTCAAAAGCAGAACAAATTTTGAGCTCGGATGGTCGCGGTTGATGTCGGAGGAGCTGCAGAGCTGGTCGAGGCGGAATAGGCTGGAGGAGGTCGCGTCGGGTTAGGGTCTGCAGGAGTGGAGGAGGTCGCGTCGGGTTAGGGTCTGGTCGAGGTCGATGTCGGGATGGCAAGCTGGTCGACGTTGATGTCGGGACGTCGGCGAGGTCGGCTACAGAATCGATTATCCGACCTAATTTGGATGGAATGAAATTAGGGACGGAATGAGTTAATCCCACCTGTTTTGGGTGGAATCAATTTCAATTAATTTTAATGGAAGAGAATAGTGAAGGAATGCTCATTCCATTCTCATGGTCCAACCAAACTTATTTTTTTTCATTCCGTCAGGAATGACCATTCCATTCCTTCCAATTTCATTCCATTCCTGCGAACCAAACACATCATTAGTTTCTAGCTTTCCTCTACTCTTAAAGGAGGCTGAATAATCACATACAACTAGACTGAAAGCATAAAGACATTCAGTGGGTGGATTGAAAGCACCAATATGATGTACTGTGTACACAGTTCAGAATTGTCGTTTCACATTATTCTTTATGGATTAGCGCTTCTGCATTATGTACGATCAGTTAATAGTTATAGTTTTTATGCTTAATCTACTGATATGGTAATATGACGCTGCATTTTTTAGATGAAGTAAAATGATTTACTTATCCTGGTCACACAACCTAAAAAATAATTTATAAACTAGTTGACCTAGTGTCGAACTCAAGGGAAAAGATTAGACTAAGATTATAATTAATATTACCTAACTTAATCTACGTAACATTTGACATTGCAGTTTTCAGATGAAATAAAATGGATTACTAATCTTAGTCACACAACCTCAAAAACAATTTAGAAACTAAGCTGGCCTAGTATCGAACTCAAGGAAAAATTTATACTAAAATTTCTAATTAATATTACCTAAGTTAATCTACGAACCATTTTGACGTTGTGGTTTTTAGATGAAATAAAATGGATCATTAATCCTAGTCAACAACCTCAAAAATAATTTATAAACTAGGATGACCTAGTATCAAACCCAAGTGAAAAGATTAGACTAATATTTCTAATTAAGATTACCTAAGTTAATCAACGATTAACCAGTTTTAATGGTGGTTTACCTCCTTTACGAGGGTACTCTAGCAAGTACTAGAGCAAATCAAGCGGTGATTACTTGATTATGATGTTAGAGTGATAAAAATGATAATTAGATGATTAAAAGAGTACTCGCGATCAATAACTTCTCCCTTAGACATTAGAAACAAGATTAAAGACACTTTGAATACATGTCAAACTCCATATGGTCGATTTAAGGTAAGGGTAGTGTATCTTCCATTCTAAATAAAACTCTTTATCTATTCTTAGAACGGTGCCGATAGTTAAAGGAAGCGATTCTCAAACTCTCGCTCTATTGAATCGCTTAGAACTTGAGTTTCATATTTTCATCATCTTGGTATACCTCGATCCCAAAAGAGGTTTATCTTATTGTCTAGTATGGATGTTACTCTCGCACACATACATCCTAAACTAAGCAATGTCCCTTAAGCACCATAAGTTAAACTCTCGCTGCATCCTCAGGTGATTCTAGCCAGACTACACACTTAGTCATTTTGTCAAACACCTAACATGCAATATTTAAATCAAATGCTTAAGGAAAGAATAACTCAATCAAACCTCATTTACTACATATCAAAAGCGTTCAACGTACAAGCGCTGCTAGCCTAAGGGTCCATAAGATCTCAATCACAATAAAACTACTCACTCATGGTGAGTTCTACACAAGACAAAATTCACATCCAAAATGATCTAGCAGAGTCATTAATAAAGTCATTGCAATTAATAGCAAAATCATTGTTAATGAAGTCAAAGTTGCCATCATATGCTCAGGGAAATGCAATCTTGCATGCAAAAGCATTAATACAACATTGACCAACAACTTATAATAAGTATTCTCCACTACAACTTATCTCTAGATTTGATTGTGCAGTGTATGTCCCAATTTCTCCCTCACAACGAACAAAAATGTGGCAAAAAAAGAAGGTTGGAAATATGTGGGATTTGAGTTCCCATCTATTATTAAATATCTAGAGTCATTAACTTATGATTTATTTAGAGCTCGATACTCTGATTGTCATTTTGATGAATCAAAATTTCTAACCTTAGGGGAAGAAGAAAAGGAGAATAATAAAGAAATTATATG
>JAWWMW010067709.1:0-14965 GCA_035048345.1 Echeveria elegans | reverse complement strand
AACATTCGATCCAACAAGAATGGTGATTTTGTAACATTGTGTTGGGGAAAGGAAGCAGCAATTTGAGAAGCAGAGACTGGTACATTTGCATGATTGGCTATGATATCAAACACATTAAGCTCCACTGCAGCATGCATGAAATGTGTCAAAGTTGAAAGTTGGGTAATGATCTTTGCATACGTGAAAGCTTCTTCTTGGTTTCGTGCTGACTCCATCAGATTCGTTTTAAGGTATGAATATCATTTAGAGATCGAGAAGACGAGAAGTTATGTACTTATACAGGTACTTGGCCCTTGATGATAAATCAATCGTTATTTTGTGTTAATCATTTTTAATAATATTAAATTTTTTCTGACTTTGCAGTTTAGTCTGGATCTGAAGCTTGCATTATGTGGTAGGTGTACTACAGACGTTCATTGGTTGCATGCGAAATGCGGTGAAGATATTGTGAGTGCCAGCTTATCTAGAATGACCTCATTTTTCCAAGGACATCCATGGACGTGCCACATGAGAAACTTGTTAGCGGTTACTGTCAAGCTTAGCTAATTACAATGCTTTCATTTTTCCGAGGACATCCATGGATGTGCCACATTAGCTAATCCATTCAACTAACTTTCCACGCTACAGTGAGGGTCATTTGTCATATATATAAGTACTGTTTTGGTTGTTATGCCGGGACATACTGAAATTGACCTCCAGCTCCAAACTCAAGACCAAAATTGAAAAATAAACGGCTGGGGTGAGGGAGGCTTGAACTCAGTTTGCTATGAGACCTATGCGCTAGCCAACTGCGTCACACCACTTCTTATAGAATAACTGATGTTTGAATATATAACACTATGGTTAATCTTAACTAGTGTTGTAAAAATCGATCCGACCATCGATCCAGTGAGGTCACTGGTTCAATGGTTAATGGTTCAACCGGATTGAACCGTGGATCAATGCTTGATTTTTTAAAATAATATTAAATACTAGAGGTTGTCCCGTCCTCCAGACGGGAATGTGGGGGAACAGAGCCCGTGAGGTCTGTGTAAATTTAAACTTAAAAAATTAAAGGTATGGACAAAATCGAAAACATCTATTTGATTGTACGGTCATGATCCTATTATGAATTTTTAATTTTAAATGAGTGATTTTTTTTTGTTAATTTTAATGTTTAATTTTTAAATTTAAAATGATTTTGGAATGTTTATTTTTAAATTTTTTTAAAATTTTAAATGGATATTTTTTTCGTATTTTGTCATATTCCTATTTTGTCCTATTCCATAATTGATTCAGCGACAAAAATACATGATTTAGCAACGAAAAAAATATCGTCGCTATATGTGTGTTGTGGACACTATCCTATTATTAGTATAGATTTCCTGGGGCTTGTCAATAGTGTTGTTATGGCCTTTCGCGACAAGTATCATCAGTAAAGCTGCTGAACTTGCGGTTCATTGCACTACAAGAAAACCCCATCAAAGACCTGACACGAATCATGCTGCGACTCGGCGGCTTATGTTCGAACTATGACCCATACCCTCGCTTTGAATGACTTCTCGGGACTGCGCTGGAGGCTGGACATATCTTTCTGGAAGAGCGAACGATGTGACGACATGGACTTCTACTGTAATTTCAAATGAGACGTTGAATATGTGACGTTAAAACTAGGGTCACACTGCTGAGGTTTAATTAGGGATTCAATTTGTCGCCATTTTTGTGTGTGAATGCTTAACTAAACATCTTTGTACAATCGTTTTACTTCTTCGACTTGTCATAAAATTCAACTTTCGGTGTGAACAAATAGACGTTATAATGTAAGAACTCTGATCTTCATAAACAATCATAAAATTTATGTTTATTTTAGGGGGTAATTCCCTAGCGGTACATAAGGTTTGCCATATTAGCAGTCCCGTTATTTGCGTTTTTGAAATTAGCTATCCCGTTCCCTAAAATTAACAAAATATTAGCAATCCTGGTATCTGACATATTAACGTCAGAGATCGGGATTGCCAATTTCACAAATGCAGGGATTGCTAATATGTCAAATCTCAGGTACAACTGAGGAATTACCCTTGATATTTTTAAATTATAATGAACACAAAACTCATATGTTCATCATGAACGGTAAATATTTTGTGTATTTTATGAAAAATTAGCATAAACTATTTACTTGTTTATAAACATATCAACTCTCATATAAATTTTAATTGTGATTTGATTCAAAATCTTTATCGTAAAGTCAAATATTCAGATATTCAATGCAAACGAGTAAAGCTGTCACGCCTCGTTGATTTTATAAAAACACATTTCAAATAATAAATGAGAATAAATGCTTCATCACTTAAATGAGAATAAATGCTTCATCACTTAGATTTCTGCATCATCACTTAAATTAATTCCGCATGGGTTTAGTTGATTTATATATTATTACTCAAGGAACATGTTCAAAATGGGGCATGCAATTTTTTGTGAGACACTAAGGCCCCGTTTGGTTGCGGGAATAAAGTGAGGAAAGAAAAATTTTAAGTGAAAATGAAATCTGTGTTTGGTTGTAAGGAAAAAAATAGGCAAACTGAGATCAAAATTTTCTTACAACTTTCTCAAGAAAAAATTATTTTCTTTAAATTTTCTTTTCCACACTTTTTTTCCCGCAACCAAACGGAGCATAAGACAAAATTTCACACATGAAATTGTATGATACTTAAACATGCAATATTTAAATCAATGAGTTATTATTATTATTTGTAATTGTCTATCTGAATTACAAGAAATTCATTCATATTTAAATAAAAACAACCTTCCGATCATACTTTACAAATTTAACAATCTATTTTAAATATATATCTTAAATCTCAACTATTGAACAAAGAGTAGTGGCCGATCAACTCTTGTTCTTTTATTGAGGAGATTAAGAGTTAAGACCCTCCTGAGAGCATTCAGATCTTGAGTTCGGGGTTTGTCTGATCCTTTATTTTATTTAAAAAAATCTCAACCATTGAATCAACTATGATAACCAGTGATCCCAAACCATTGGAATGAGTATGATTCTCATTTGCATCAATTGAACTATAAATAAAGCACCTTAGAAACAAACCAAATGTAGATACACTCAAACGTAAAACTACCAAAAATGGGAGGTATTTATGTTCTGATAAGGATATTGTTCCTTGGATTGGTGGTTGGTGTCGTTGTCGTCGGTGTTCCTCAAGATGAAATTGGACTCTATATCTTGCGTCGAAAGGTTTATTAGTAATAATCACATAGTAAAATATACTTGTCTTAATCTTATTTAAAGAAAACTATACAAATGTATTTGTTCTTATTCTACAGTATATTAAAGCAATGGAAGAATCCTCTGAAATAAACGAGGCAAAGAAAAGACTTGAAGATGAAATTTCACTAAGAGAACGTGTGGATATAAATATAAAGAAGATTGTTGATGGTTTAGTTGCCCCTCAACATGTTTTGACTGTCTTGTTTGAATTTATGCAATCATCTGGACGACCTGTGGTTGATAATTTTGAACTCTACCGTAACATGCGGAGGATATATGAAGCTTATTGCGGAAAATCTCTTTATTCGACGGAATATTTTGATGTGATTGCTAATATGTGTCACTTGGGCGTTGGAATAGAACAATTTAAGTTTGTGGTTATTGAGGTTTGTGGTGGAGAAAATAACTCATATGAATGATGATGAGCAATTATGAAAAGTGTGACGGAGCAATGTTTTTCTAATGTTGTCATTTTTAATTGATAAATATCATTGCGTGTTGTATTGTAAAATGAAGGGTAAAATCTAAAGGCAAAATGATAATATCCAAACATGGTTCACCAATTGCGAATAATAAAGATTTCTTTTCAACATCTACATGGTGAAATCTGGTATCGTTAATTGAAATTTTATTTTGTATCTTGTTATTGAAAATCACTTTTAACTCTCTAATTCAAAAAAAAAATAAGAAAAAATTATTTTGAATGAAACAACTTTGAGGTGAATAAAATTCTTTTAACTCAAATGGACAATCACGAATGACAATAAACAAATCATCTAGCCATTTCATGCTTTTCGCGAAACAATTGTTAATTTTTATCCTACGATAAAAAGATGTTGGGGCTACATAATATTGGCTTTAGCCTACCTCGACACAACTGTCTTGATAGGTCGCTCCAAGCTTCTTACAAAACCTGCTAAAGACTTTGTAATAAAAAAATAAGTTCATTACTAGAACAACTGACCAAAACCGGCTGAAAGTCTTATACACAGAGAATCCTATGCTGCAGCAATTCTATCAAACAGTCATTCCTCCAAGACCTTGAGCGGGGGTCTGAAGTAGCAAAAGAAATGAACTTTGTGGATGCTTGTATAAATAGGGAGGATTTAGAGCTGAAATCTGACACATTGACTGTCGCTGACGAGAGCTCTCAGAACGCGACTTAAATTGTTTCAGTGGACGATAATGGCATTGGAGTACCTTACTGAGCTCAAGAGCGTCTCTTTACACCATTCATACAGGCAGACAGCTCAACCACGAGAAATTACGGTAGTACGGGAATTGGTCTGAGCATCAACAAGTGATTGGTAGAATTAATGGGCTCTCATATCAGTGTTAGAAGTCGACCTCATGACTCATGTTGGAAGAACTTTCTCGTTCACAACTTTGGGTCTCTTATTTTAACATTAATTTAATTTCTGTTCAGTTCATTAGATAAACATTCACTATTTTTAAAATTATTTTAAAAGTATAATAAGACTTGAAACTATGAGACAAGCTCAAGATGCATTCACTATTGTCAAAATTATTTTTTACAATTAAAAAATAATATGCAAATGTAATTAATTAATTAATTTTAAATTTTTTGTTCAGTTCAGTTTCAGTTCATGTCAAAAGAACAGACCTTAATGTCTAAATTTTGCGAATAAAGCGTGTTTAAAACTAATTTACTCTCATCTCATTCTCATTACAATAATCTGGCGTTTTATCGTCCAACTAAAAATGGTAGCTAATTAGCGTTCATGTGGACGCTACTGCATAATGGACGCTAAATGCAGCGACCACATGGACGCCGAGGGTCATTTGGACGCTATTTTGCTGGTCCTGTATATGAATTTGAAGGAGGTGACGAAGATCAAGAAAATTCAGAGGAAGAGCTTCGAACATACTTCAGAAGACACCGAAGAAGAAGAATTGTAATTGTTGTTGTAATTGAATAATTATATTTTCATTTATGATTATTTTGTAATACTCATCTATAATATTTTAATTATTTTAATACAACACGAATTTATTAATACTATTTTAATATTAATTATTTTATTAGTTAATCTAATAATTAACATTAATTAAAACATTAGCGACCACGTGGACGCTAAATCTGAAACAAATTCAACATTTAGCAAATTTTTACGTGTTTGTCACATTTTATTTTCAACATTAGCGATCACGTGGTCACTAACTATATAATTTTACTAAGTTAGCAACCACTTGGACGCTAAATGTGAAACAAATTCAACACTTAGCAAATTCTTACGTTTCTATCATATTTTATTTTCAAGGTTTGCGACCACATGATCGCTAACTATATAATTTTACTAAGTTAGCCACCATGTGGATGTTAAATGTGAAACAAATTCAACACTATATTTTCACATTTTATTTAATTTTGCTATAACTATTTTCACAATTCAACAAATTCAACACTATAACTATATAATTTTGCTAAGTTAGCCACCACGAATTTGTCACATTTTATTTTCAACATTAGCGACCACGTGGTCGCTAGCTATATAATTTTGCTAAATTAGCGTCTACGTGGACGCTAAATGCGAAACAAATTCAACACTTAGCAAATTTTTACGGTTCTGTCACATTTTATTTTTAAGGTTTTCGACCACGTGGTCGCTATGTGTGAAATTTTGGCGGCATAATTAAAATTTAGCGACCAGTTGGTCGCTAAGTTCAGAGTTAAGGCGGAAAAATTAAGATTTAGCGACTATGTGGTCCCTAAATGTGAACTTTTTGCGGCATAATAAAATATAAACCCTCAGATTTCGCCACATATTTCCATCTCTCTAAACCCTAAATGTTCTGCCGCCTCCGACGCCCTCCGCCGCCGTCGACGCTCCCCTTCATTTTCTTCTCCTTTTTAATTGTTATAAGTGTTTATTTTATATTTATTTAGTGTATATATGTTGAATTAGTTAAATTATGAGTTTTATGTTTATTTATTGTATATATGTGAATTTGTGTGTTTATACATGTTGTTTTGGTTTATAATGTTATTGTTATTTAGTTAAAATCGTGAATTTTATGTTTGTCTATGATTGAATTTGTTGATTTGATAATATATGTGAATTTGTATGTTTATATATGTGTCATTATTGTTGATATGTTTGTTAAAGTATGAATTGTAATTTTTTTGTGTGAATTATTGTTGATACGTCATTATTGTTTATCGAATAGTTATAAACTGAGATATGTTTATGTTGTTGTTAAGATTATGACTAGACGTCGTAGTGCTGCACGTGCCCCCGAGGGCCACGGGTGACGCTTCCCAGTCTGGGGAAGATTCGCGGGCCTCTATAGACACGAACGAATTTAACAACTCGTTCGATTTTACCCACTTGGCGTCAACCGATCCGCATCAAGGAGCCACGAGCGCTTCGCATGACACAGAAACCACCACCTCTGCTGCTGCCGCCACCACCTTTGTTGTTATCGCCGCAACCTCAGCATATGTTGTCGCCTCTTCTATAGCGGTGCCGCCTGCTAAACCTAGACCAGCACGCCGGCCACGGCCCTCGATGAGGGTGTTGTATGTGATTTGACTCTTACTGGCGACATGTTAGCTTTACTGTTTATTTAATTATTATTTTTAGTCTGTTAATTCATAAATTTAAAAATTGTTGATTAAATTAAATTGTAGGTTAGAGCCCAACTACAGGGTGGCGTGTGTGGCTACTACCTTCATCATTTCCCAGTCGGATCCGAATGCTTGGAGGTTTCAGGAAGCCAGTAGAGCGTCTATAGACCGCTGGCTTACGACATGGAGGGTATGTCATTTTATTTATTCTTTTACATATTAAACGAATATATACGTTTCCAACTTTTTTTTGTCTCAGTCGCACTTCCACTGGGATGATACAGCGAAAGATATGACCCCCGTCAAGTTTCAGAAGAGGTGGGATAAACAGGCGGGGAAACACTAGATAAGGTACAACCTCGCTGGATAGATGATGCAAGCTGGGACCGGTGGATAGCCAAATGGAACAAGCCTGCCTTAGTCGCACTACGGGAGCGATAAAAGGCGAATCGTAAGGCTAACCCATCGCTCCACACAACGAGGTCCATAAGAATGACCGAGCACCGACATCGCTTGGTATGTAATTATTTAATAGTGTCTATTTAATTTCAAATTAATTTTTTTACAAATATTTAATTTTATATGTAGGAGGCGGAACTCGGGAGGCTAGTTGTGCCTCACGAGTTGATGATCCACTTTTATTCACACGCGTTGAGCGTACTATGCTAGTGGATGAACATTCGAAGGAGATAGCGGTAAGTTCCGTAATTATTAATATTTTTCATTTAACCTTTTTAAAATATTATTCATTATTTTAATAATTATTTAACATGTATTAGGACCGGACTCGGAGATCCTCACCCAGAGGAGCAGTCAGCAGTCTGATCAGGAGCTATCCTTTAAGGATTTCAGCGAGGCATATTACGGGGCGTTTCGCAGCGCTGGAGTTCTTCAGCCAGCAGATTACCTCCTCCAAACGCGAGACCGCTCGCCCCGTCCAGCTGCAGCGCTGCAATGATCAGCTGTCACAAGATGACCGAAATGAAGAATCGAATGACAGAAATGGAGGATGCTCAACGGATGGCTTCCTCTTCCAGGCAACCACCGCGTTCCCCACCAGCACCAGCACCGCAGGAAGATTAGCCTGTATTTTTTATGTTTTAAAAAATATTTATTTTGTAAAACTTGTTTATTATTAAATATTTAAAATTTCTTATTATTTCCTATTTTTATATTTTATTTATTATTTATGAAATAAATTTTAAATATAAATAAATATTATATTAAAAATTATATTAAATTTAATTTTATATTAAACTCTAGCATCCACGTGGTCTCTATCGTTTGCGTCCAACTGGTCGCTATTTATTCCCTGATTCAAATTGTTTTTGTAATTTTAATAGCAGAAACATTTTCGAAAATATAAACTTGGTCGCTAATACTTTAATTTTGAAAAATATTTAATTAAATATATAGCGACCTAATATTTAATTATTTAATTATTTAACGACCACGTATCGCTAATATTTATATTTTTGAAAATATTTTAATTAATTCATTAGCGACCATGCGGTCGCCGATCTTTATATTTTTGAAAATATTTTAATTAATTAGTTAGCGACCACATGGTCGCTAATATTTATATTTTCAAAAATATTTGTGTTATTAAAATTATGGAATAAGTAGCGACCACGTGGACGCTAAATGTCGTGGTCGCCAATATGGGGACCATGTGGACGCTAAATATCATCTGCGTCCAGCGTTTTAGCGTCCAAGTTCTTAGCGACTAGAAATTCATTTGTGGACGCTAAAACCGGTTTTTTTTGTAGTGTCTCTATGACTTTTCATCATATTGATTTCGATCATAATAGCTTTAGAGCGTGAGAGAATCGCCTTGATTTCCTCAGTGTTTCAACCTTTGGTTTAAGGACTGAGAGTTGTAGCTAGGTAGATAGCTAGAGCGCAATCCAGGGAGGCTTTGAGCGTTCTTTGGTGCATTGTAACTTGTAACGGAACTCGCTGGGATTTTCAGCACTGTGATAGTGTATTGTGAGCGAGAGGAGCTCAACTTGGACGTTCAACGACGGATCCTACGGATCCTGAGGAACCATGGTAACCAGTGCGTCTGTTTGTAGCTTTCTTGTTAATTTCGTTTGTTTCAACCGTTGTTAGTCAAGATAGGAGCGCGATACAAATCTGATACTTTAGTTGACTAGAAACTGTTAAGCAATCAAGGGTCAGATTACGACAAGAGTAAACTTTTCATGTTCAATCTGAGATCATTTTTTGTTGTAAATCCTAGAGTCTAAACTAATGCACAATACGGAAACTGCTCACTATAGCACGCAATCTCTATACTAATTACACTAACAGTTCTAATATTAACCAAAATCAAGAACAGAAAAGAAAAGGAACAGATGCACCGATTTTTTACGTGGAACCGGCGAATCGCCGGAGGAAACCACGGTGAGGCTCACTCAGCCTCCAACCCACTATGAACTCAGGCTCTCCGAAGCCTTTTACCGTCCTTACAGAGTACATGAAGCACAGCACCGTTGCACAAGCCGCAACTGAAGAGATCGACTATAAAACCTAGCCACACCTATGCTTCTATGGTTGATCAAGACGATCTAACCTACTCTATTACACGCGCACAAACAGCGCTCAAGAAGTCAACTAACTGATCGGAGATCGGAGGAGAGAAGTATGTAGGGTTTTCTTGATCAAAGCGGCGAGAAGAGATGAACTGACGAAGCCCTCGCCTGAGCTTAATGGGCTTAAGGCAGCTGGGCTGATGCCATATGCCCAGTCCAGTTTCCACTTCATTTTTCAAAGAAATTTATGCTAATTTTGAATTTCAGTAAGGTTATTCAACTCCTTGAGTGGAAAATATCAAAGGATTGAAATTTTATGGTTGCTAAGAGAGTCGAGATCTTGAGAAACACTATATTTGTGAAACAACAGGACTTAATTTCAAATGTTGATTTTAATTTATTCAATTGTTAAAATTAAAATAATATTCAACATCAGAATTTAGTTTTCTTTCGGGACGGATGCAATAAATGCACAATAACGCACCTCACAAAAATATTTTACATGTGTTACACCTTACATATCAACATGTTATATCTAATCTCTATCATGTAATATGCAAATTATATAAAACTCGATGGGAACCCGTCGTCCCGACGGGATGCGGCGGAACAGGCTTGGAGAATCGTACGACCATTAACACCCTCGAAAACGTGAATCCATCCGGCCCCACACCTTCCACCTCCACCTGAAAATAAACTGCTAACGCATCCTCATACATACCCAGCAATAAGCGCATTCCACGCAAAAGCTGAATCCTTTCTCTCAAACATTTCATCAAACACGTGGTGTGCATGCTCAACCATCCCATTCATCGCATACAATCTCACCAACTTCGACGAAATCCCAACATTCCTTCTCAACAGACTCCCCATAATCAGCCCATGAACCCGGATTCCCTCCTCGATGGCATCCAGCCGGTGGCATGTTTCTAACAAAGAATCATATATTTCCATGTCCAGTTTTACACCAACACACTCCCATACCAATGACTGCAGTGAGAGATTCAAGCTGGGATTGAGGCTGTGGTTTGAGATTGATGAATGGGGTGGGGGTTGTGTGCGGGTAAATGGGTTTTGGGTTAGCAGGGTTGTAAATTTACTTGCCGTGGTTAGGGTAGAAATGGCGTCTGTTGCTGCTCTTCTTCTTGGTCGGCTTGCCCTTGTACTTTCCTCTCCCGATCACTTCCGAGGTGGGTTTCGAAGACGATGACTATTCACCGTCCGCATATCGAAAATCCGGGGACGATGAAATAGAGTCGTTTAGTATTTGGTCGACGGTACGACGAGGGAGACATGTGCGGGAATCGGGATCGTAATCGTCGTCGTTCGCGAATTTCGAGATTGTGGACGTCCCCGGTTGAGATCGGACTTTTTGTTGTGAAGACTTGCCAAAATTTTGTCGTATAGACGATGTCCACATCAGCATCTGCCTTGCGAATCGATCGATTGGCGCTTCCGAGGCTCAGTAGTTCTGAATCCCCAATTTGGAATGACACCCAAGTTTTAGCGACAAATAAGTCACGCATTCAGCGATGATTTTAATTTTTGTCATTGTATGTATGGTTCAGAACAATACCAAGAGAAATTTGGTTGTTAAATGGGGTTTTTTAGTCGGTAAATGGGATGACCAAAATCCTATTCTATTATATAATAGATATAATCTAATCAAATCAATTGATTCATTCTAATTAGGCGATTGAGATTATGTCTTTCCATTCTACAAAATATATTCATTCTCCTTAAACCTTTTCCGCTAAAAATATATGTTTAACACTCAACTCATTGATGATAAAATACCATAATAGATGTTTAAGACTTAAAGTCGCAAAATTTTCTATTTTCCCTCAAAGGTATCTGCATCGATTCACTCTAGATCAGAAATTCTCGAGGCATAATTTTATTTGCAAAAATGGTCCTCAAGATTTTATAGGTGATGAAAAACTTCTCTTGCATGAAGGCATTCTTTGGAGAAAATTTTCATCAAAAATAATATGTGGGTGATTGACACGCGTCGTAGTACGCACCAAATTATATTTATTTCCTACAAGCAACTAGTGTAGCGGCAAGCAGGATCGATCCTACGATGAATTGGCTAGCAATATGAATTTCTTGTAAATAAATAAAACTTGGGGGTTTGTGAGAATTTATGAATAGACAGAAACAGAACAAGAATGCAGCGATATTATTAATAAGACTAGCAGGCACGGTTCAAGACAACTACTTGTAATATATTGTTTATCATCGGTATAAAATCATGCAACTTATATTATTTCATAACTCTAACACATTCCGGCAAAGGTAACATGCATACGGACCATACAGACAACTTATAATAGCGTTCTACACTGGACAAACGTGAATAAAACTCTTATCGCAGAATAGCATGAAGAATCAAACGAATTATATTAATACGCAAACCCTAAGGCACAATCTCTAAGCGTTCTACTTATTTTTACAATAAAGTATCAAATAAGTCAACTATAGAATCCAACTATCACAAGATAAATAATATGCAAATACTCAATAATCTCATCAAACAAGAATCATAATAATATGCATAGGAATTAATGCAAGATAATAAAATTGAATTTAAGAACATATCTCAAAACACGTTGTCATAAGCATGTGTGTCAAACCGCGACTATCACTACACCAACCTGGCCATTTAGCGTCCAACAAAAATGGACGCAAATATAGCGTACACGTGGATGATAATGTCAAAATCGACGCTAACTGTATGCAAGAAATTGGTGAAAATATCAGTATCCACATGGACGCTAATTGTGGTGCGAAAAATTTGGGAAAAAAATATTAACTTCCAATCAGCATCTACGTTGACGCTAACATTTATTTTTTAATTTTTATAAAAAATTAGGAATAAATTAGTGTCCACGTGGAAGCTAATCTATTTCTATTTAAAAAAAATAAATTAGCGTCCACTTGGAAGCTAATTTATTTCTAATTTCAAAAAATTGTTTTAAAAATAGAAATAAATTAGCGTCTACATGTAAGATAATTTATTTCTATTTAAAAAAATAAATTAGCGTCCACGCGGAAGCTAATTTATTTCTAATTTTAAATAATTATTTTAAAATAAAAATAAATTAGCATTCACATGGAATCTAATTTATTTCTATTTTTAAGAATAAATTAGCGTCCACTTATATGCTAAGTTATTTCTAATTTTAAATAATTTTTTCAAATTAAAAATATTTATATTTTCAAATATTTTAAAATTAAAAATAATTTAATTGAGCTATATTATTACTTAATACTTTTGAATATTTTAATTTCAAAATATTGTTATACCATACATAAACATAGTTGAGGTACTTGATTTACTTCAAAATTTAAATTAAGGGTTAAGAGGGAATTCTCTCTTTATCAAATAATATTCCATGTGGACGCTAATGAATTTTTATTTTCAAAAAAATTACATAAATACAAATATATTAACGTCCATGTGGACGCTAATTGAATTTTATTTTCAGAAAAATTATGTAAATAAAAATATATTTAAAAATAAAAATAAAATCAGCGTCAACGTGGACCCAAAATTAATTCATCATCCACGTGGATGCTAATTTCAATCTGCGTCTAGCGTTTTAGCATCTGAAATTTGCGTCCATTTTGTGGACGCAAATCTGTTATTTGTGTCTATTTGATACGAATTTGCGTCCATTTTTTTCTTGTAGTGGTTGTGCTTCTTAAGATGGTGGCGATTTCATACTTGTGTGCGTCAATTGGAAACGTCGGAAGAAGAGAAATTATGTGTTATTGGATTATGAATTTACTAATACTACGGAGACATTCCACTTCAAATTTGTGGACAAATCTTTTCCGTCCTAGAGAGAATGATGCAGATAAGTTTATGGGCTTTTGACCTTTATTTAGTTAGGGTTTTATTTGATTTATTTAAGGTTTATTTAAGCAAACTTTGTTATGTTTTGTCGGACAATTATTTTGATGAATTAAAAACATTAGGGTTTCCCTTTATTGTTCAAGTTTTTGGTATTTATGAGGAAATCAACGAATCCTGATCTCAAATTCTCGGTAAACAAGTATTTGAATCTATTCCTGTTGATTTCTCGAATTCGATTGAAACAACGAGTAATTGATTTTATCTTTTTTCTTGTCTGCCCCGCGCGCTACATTTGTGGGACAATTGACTAACTGATTTTTATCTTTTTCTTGTCTTATGAATCCGTTAGAATTTATTATAGGAAAAGTTAGCGTAAACCACTTTAATGTTTGACCATTTGACAAAAACCGCCCCTATATATAGGTTTGAAATTTGTCATAAACACCTCTCCGTTGTATTATCATTTCCAAAAACCACCTTCTGTCAAGTTGCCGTTATATGCATTTTGAATTATATTTTTTATTTTTGATAAACCACCTTTATGACGGTTCATTTGTCAGAAATCACCTTCATGTTTGGAAATTGCTAACAACCACCTTTTATGTTTGAAAATTTCTAAAAGTCACTTGTACTTTACATTCTAATTTTCCAAAACCACCAAATATCATTTCCATAACTATATTATTTACTAATATAACTGTAACAATTAAAATTCAATACAAAATTTAGAACTTGTTTGAGCCAAAAATTCACCCATTTCCAATAAATTCCTTTTAAAAATAATAATTTTTTTTACTAGAAACCACCCATAAATATGGAATTTACCGAAAACCACCAGTAAAATCCAAAATTACACAATGTCACTCGTTAAAATTTTTTATTTTAAAACCCCACTCACTGCCAACTATTCTTTTGAAAATATTAATATTTTACTTTACAAAATTTATAAAAATTTCATAAAACTAAAAAGAAGAATAACTTCACAAAAAACATAGAAAAACAACCATTTAGATTTTTGTTAAGTGCATTTAAAATACTTTCTATTTTATTTAATAATATTTTGAAATTTTTATGAACAAATTTAGGATAATTTTTGTTATTAAAAAAAATTAATAACTAATTCATAAAAATAACAAGGAAAGTCAAAATAATATTTTGAACAAATTCATCAAAACACGTATAAAATAGTCTCCCATTTGGTCATATTTTAAAAATTTTATTAAAAATTTAATAAAATTTCAAAACATTAAATTTAGTTAAAACATAAAATATTCTTAATGGATAATTTTTTATCAAACATAAAACTAAATGGTGGTTTTTTTTTTGTAAAGTTTTGAATGTTTTGAGTTTTGTGCTATATTTATGAATTACTTAAGCAAAAAATATTAATTTTTTCAAACATAAAGGTGATTGTTATCAATTTCCAAACATAAAAATAGTTTCTAACAAATGAATAAGAGACAATTATAGAAAAATACCCCTATCTGTACTACTTTTTCCAGATGACACCCCTCCGTTTTGTTTTCACACATAAACACCTTCTTGTTTTTGCCGTTTTCAATTAGACACAATTTGTAATTTTAAAAACTTTAGGTGTCAGATTGAAAATGCAAAAAATACAATTCAACCCCTCATCTTCCTCCTCCCCCACCACCCCCTCCTCCACCTCCACCTCCACCTCCACCACCACTCCCTCCGCCACCACCACCCTACTCATCCAC
>JAWWMW010067691.1:0-14965 GCA_035048345.1 Echeveria elegans | reverse complement strand
TCCAATTTAATTAACGATAAATCATTTTCGTCAAGGAAAATCTTCCCACCGTCAATAGTTGATCCTTAAATCTCTTCTGACAGAGTTTGCATCTGCTCAGTGATTTCACCAAACTGCTTCTTTCTAACGTCTCTCTCAATTCACATTTCCTCCAGCAAAGGAATAACTGCTTTCAGCTCTTCCTTCAAACTTCCAGCACCATTCTGCGTTGACCACTCGATCAGACCACAGACATTAACAGAAATTCATATTATTAAATTAAATAAGAGAGACCGCCCGACATGTCTCACATGCACGTGCATCTCATCCATCGCAGTACATATATCGACAAGCCCGGCCTCCGCATCAGCTATTTGCCGTAGCAGAGCTCTACCTTTTTAGCCTTATCAACTTTCTTCCTATACACCTCTGGACACTCTCTTTCAAGTTCAACCAGCATCGTATCCTTCTCTTCATCCGTCTCTCCAATCTCATTCCATATTGTCTAATAAAAAATTACACATACACAAAAATTCCAACCCCTAACACAAAATCAAACAATCCACTATGAATTCAGATCATCCAAATTGAAACACAGATACCTGCAATTCCAACGGCAAATGTTCGCAATTCGTCTCCATTTTCTAGAACCTGCATACGCATCAATATAACTCACTTCTTAGCTACCAAATCAACAGTACAATTTCCCTAGATTTTTTAGTAGCGGAAGATGGAGATCACGTACCTGATTCAACTTTGCACGTGTTATTGTTGTAAAGGTGAGGAATCGATTGAGCTTGACGAGGAAAAATTGGAGCGAACGAAGCGATGAATGTTGTCGTGGTGATATATGAGTGGAGGAACAGATGGTGATGATATATGAGTGAAAGCAGGAATGGTGATGATATATGAGTGGATGAACAGATGGCGATGATGTAAGCAACCTTGCAGCCAGTAAATTGACCGGTTAAGTTCAGCAAGCTTGCATATACATTGCAGAAGCCACGTGGTTTGATGGAATTCAACATTAAACTCGGCAAATAAGATCATCACATGTATCTGCATATGAAAGAAAAGAATTCATTAGACTAGTAAATCTCTTCAGCAGCAACTGCACAAATTTAACTCAATACTCAGTTAATCATGCAAACTGAGACACATACCATATCCAACTGTGTTCAGATATTTAACTTATGGATGGTTGAAGAGCACGGACGAGGCAAAAGCACATCAAAATAAGTTGTGTAACCTCGGCAACATTTGAAAAACCACAGCAGCAGATTATAATGCTACATAAGCAAACACAATTAAAGTATTCTCCATGTCAACAACACATAATAACAGCATGAAAAGTAAAGAGATTCCATGTCAACAGTGAGGGAATGTCCTAACAAAGCTCCAAAATCAGCATCAAGTCCTCAATTAGTTATGACAGAATTATTACAATCTCCTAAGACAAAATGTCAGTTGAAGATCTCAGAGTGCAAAAGCATATCAGTTAGTTTTCAAGGTACTACAAATAAGAAAGACAGCAATGAGAGTAAATGAGAAGTAGCTCACATGGCACACTTACTTCCTCCTAACACCAGAACTCACGCCATCCTTTTTTGAGAACGTTCTGGTAGCCTGCATTAGTCATTAGGAAGATAGGTAGCACTTTCCGAACCACCACTTTTGTGCCAAACAACAGCCCTTCAGAAAATGAAACTCAATAAAATTTGAAAATAGAATAACGTTTGATAAAAAAAACTACGAACACCATACGAGGGACTGGAAAGAGAATAAATAGACTCCTCTCTTTATTGTATCATGTATGAGCTTCAAATAAGCATTCCATTGGTAAGAAAATAGTTTCTGAGTATTAAGGCATACCTGGGTTTAACAAAAGATGATAATAGAAGAAAGACGGTAGTTCCCCCATCATGTTACAGATTTGTTTGCTTTGCATGGTACCTTAGGGTGATTGCTTAACTTCATAAGAGATCGACCGCTTAACCTGTTTCATGGGAAGGAATAAAACAATTAGAATATAGTTGGCAAATAAAAATAATGACACGAGATAGAAATCAGGTATTTTTGCGCGACTAAAGTGGTCGTAGAGTTCTGTCGGGAGAGGAGTTAACTTGCAGCAAACAACTTCAACAAACTACAGGAAGAAATCCAAAGAAGAAACTAAAAGTCATACAATAAACAAATAAGCAATATTAATCAAGCATTATTTCTTATATATATCCAGTGCGGTTTGACTGGTTTTTGAATAATTCATGTTCAAATTTATCATGGTACCTTAGGGTGATTGCATAACTTCTTAAGAGCAATGATATAAGCCAAAACCTTAAGAGTTCTTGACAATCTCTCTAATCAAGCAATCCATATAAAGCCTGACTTTCAGATTATTTTTGAAAAATACAAGTTCTAAATTATCAAGCAATCCAAATAAAGCCCGACTTTCAGATTATTTTACAGCTATGATTTTTGTAAATTATCAGCATAAAATGAATTTAGCAACCCAAGACCTGAACAAAACTTGGAAGCATGCAACCGGAATGTCTCATATGAAAGTTGAAACAATCATTACCTGAATAATTCATCAGTCACATTACATCAACATTAAAAAAGAAATGCTACTTTAATAAATATAGTTCTACCTGTATAGGACCGCGGGGTCTTGTGAACTGATCTATTCCAGAGAATGAGATAACGTCATCTCGCGTGCTCTCGCTCTCACAACGAGCAATAAGCTGAACCTTTTTTCAAGCCACTTTTCAATTTCAGCTTCCCAGTTACTAACAAGATTGGTAAGAGTCACTATGATGGCTTTTTTGACTATGGGTCTTCCATCAGATCCTTGGCAAAGAAGAGTATACAGCAACGTGATTGACTGCATGGCCTTCCCAAAACCTGTAATGGTGGAACAACAAATCAGCAACAGTATGCTTGTCAAAGAAAACTTCAGCAACTTTCCAAAATGCTATTACGGGACGAACAACAGGTCTTAACCCCATATCATCAGCCAGAATGCATCCATTTATGTCAGCTGAGTCACATAACCCTGAGACACAGTCAAACATGTATTGAACCCCATCCCCGCAAAATCACATACTGAAATCAAAAATATATATAGCCAGATCACAATCAATTCCATATAAAATTTCAAAAGGCGTAACCTCTGATTGGTCTAAGGAAAACGAACAAGCAGTGAATCCACAGATATAATCCCCACATCAACAACCCCCTCACCACATTCCTCATACTTCCACAACACCAACGGCTCAACACCAGGCAGCAAGCTCACATTCTCTTCCACTTCCTCTTTCTCAACCACATTGGTCATATCAAAACTAGCTGCAACTGGAACAGTAACTGTATTGGTCTATGAATAACACAAACACAGGAAACAAAGGTACTACAATAATCTAAAATGATAAATAAATAAATAAATAAAGTTTCTGATGAACTAAGTACCAGGAATTTTATTAACTATAATGCAAGCCTTCTCAGCTCTCCTCAAGGACAAGCGGGCGCCTCATCCAGCCCTATATTTGTTGTCATCCTACAGGTTCACCATATGTTAGTAGATCTGGGAAAGGACAATATTAGTTAAACTTGGGCCAGAAGTAAAATATCACACTCGATTTTACTCAAGCCAAGCCTATTCTTCACGAGCAGCGAACCACTGGTCAACCTTTCCTAGAATCTCTTTCCTGTTAAACACACTTCTGTCAGCTTCACTAATTGAAGTTCTAGTCTCCAGCATTAACATAGGATCCACAAGCCCTGCAAATAGTTTTTAGATTTCAGTTGTCTTCTGCTTACAAAAACAAAAGTAATAATACAGAAAAAATACAAATCCATCCTGCGCTTCTCAATCAATTTTTATTCCCAACCAAAAGCATGAAGTATTAGATCAGCCCTGCACAACAAACTGCATGCTCATCAAGAATTATGTGTGTTTTCCTACAGACACCATCAAGCTCCAGCTTCTTTTTCAAGACGAGATCTTTCATTTTGCTTTTCTTAAGATGTTCAAGCTTCGATAGTTCTGCCTCGGTCTGTAACATACATCAATAGATGGTAAATGGTAAAAAAACATAAAAGTAAAAAGTATCTACTCAGCAGCTTTATGATACTGTTTTTATGCATAGCTAAGGAATTCAGCATATGATATGTTGGGCTCAGAAAGTTCCTCCTCCGACATTGCTATGTTGCAGGTGATATCCTGAACCTTCTCTTGTTTCTTGACTGGGGTATCCATCAGATTCCAAAGTTCTAAGCAGCTATCTCTTGCAGCAGATGGTGAACTGACTTTCAGAATCAGAACTGATACAGCAACAATAAAATTCTACACGGTCTCAGAATATTAAACCATAAAGACAAACCCTTCTCATTCTTCTGCTGCTCAAATCTTGCAAGCTTTGTACAGCAGCAGACAACTTTTCAACAGTTCACTATGAATGTCCTTCGCTCCATAAGAGCCATGTGATCCTATTTGCATCTCATTAAGTTTCTCCTTGTAATCAAGTTTCAAGACCAAGAATAGTGCAAAGCGAGTTCAAGCTATGAAGATGCTTGGTAATCAGCTTCAGCCGACTGGTCTGCAAACAAAAATAATCAGCAACAAATTTTGGAAATAAGAGTCCTCAGACATCCATTTAATCCATAATAAAAAAGAAGGAAAAATTCCAAGGGAATGGTATAAATCAAACCTTCTCATTTTGTAGTTCGTGTAACAGCCTCCTTAAATTTTCCAATTTAATTAACGATAAATCATTCTCGTCAAGGAAATCTTCCCACCGTCAATAGTTGATCCTTAAATCTCTTCTGGCAGAGTTTGCATCTGCTCAATGATTTCAACAAACTGCTTCTTTCTAACGTTTCTCTCCAAACGCATTTCCTCCAGCAAAGGAATAACTGCTTTCAGCTCTTCCTTCAAACTTCCAGCACCATTCTGCATTGACCTCTCGATCAGACCACAAAACATAACAGAAATTAATTTATCATATTATTAAATTAAATAAGAGAGACCGCCCGACATGTCTCACATGCACGCACATCTCATCCATCGCAGTACATATATCCACAAGCCCGGCCTCCCCATCAGCTATTTGCCTTAGCTGAGCTCTACATTTTTAGCATTATCAACTTCCTTCCTATACACCTCTGGAAACTCTCTTTCAAGTTCAACTAACATCTTATCCTTCTCTTCATCCGTCTCTCCAATCTCATTCCATATTGTCTAATAAAAACTTACACACATACAAAAAATTCCAACCCCTAACACAAAATCAAACAATCCACTCAGAATCAGATCAACCAAATTGAAACAAGATACCAGCAATTCCAACGGCAAATGTTCGCAATTCGTCTCCATTTTCTAGAACCTGCATACGCACCAAAACAACTCACGTCTTCGCTACCAAATCAACAACACAGTTTTCCTAGATTTTTTGAGTAGTGGAAGATGGAGATCGCGTACCTGATTCGACTTTGCACGTGTTACAAGAGGAAATCCAAAGAAGAAACTAAAGGTCATACGATAACCAAATAAGCAATATTGATTAAGCTCTGTTTTCTTATATATATCCAGTGCGGTTCGACTTGTTTTTGAACAATTCAAGTTCAAATTTACAATGCAGTCCAAATGATCCTCCGGCTTCTGATTATTTTACAAAGAATTATCATATTACCAGTTACAGAGCGCATAAAAGAAACTAGGGCCATGAAATTTACCCGTGACACCCAGCTTATGACCTTCAATGCTTGAGAATGGGAAGTAAACAAATGAAAGAAGTATCGAAAAGATGAGTTAAACCTGATTAACTGACAAATGTCACATTAATGGCAAGGTGATGCCACAAACTTGATCACCGAGTCCAAATCTGAAATCTAATCACGCGGAGTTAAATCTCGATCAATTAATTACAAATTCAGAACATGAAGGTCCACAAACAACCATAAAAGACTGAATATGTCCGCCGATCGTATCAAATACAACTAACCTAAATGAATTAATTGTAACAAAACTGAAATAAAATAAACCAGACTTACCCCAAACTGTCCAGCAAAAATTGTCTAAGAAACTCATGCTGAACTGACCTAAGACTGCCAACGACCAACTTGGAGATGTTACACATTCCGAAATGGCTGAACAGTAACTAAGCAAACAGCAGCAAATGGTTTCCATGCGTAAATAGAGAAATCGCAAGATGCAAAAGTTTGAAATGAACGAAACAGAAATTAACAACCATCAACAGCAACAATAATCACTGCGCTGTAAGGACTCGATCCAAAAAGATAAATCCAGCCAAAGTTCCCAATACAAGCGACAACACAGCATAATCATAATCAATAGAAGACAAGAAGTCATCTAAGTGGATTTTAAATATATACTAAAACAGTATCTTAAAGGTACAGAAAGAGAGAGGTAAATGACCAATGAAAAATGTATTTGGTCAATTCACGAGACACGTTAACTTGAGTTGAAAAAATTTACCAGCATACCAGCGTTGGAATTTTGTGTTTTCTGAAATCTTCCTGTTACAGCTCATCAAGTTCCTCAACATACCTTTAAACGCGTTGCAAAAAAAGGAAGTGAAAAATAACTAATGAGCAGGAGATTGTTATTTTCCTTTCATCTTTAGACAGATAGTGATAATGTAGCAAGCTTTCCAGTAAACTTGAGGGATAACACATTTCTATTTGAAAAAAGTTATAATCACAAATTGAGCGTAAGATATCCCGACTCCAATTTGAAGAAGAAACTTTGAAAAGAACAAAGAAGAAACTGAAATGTTGATGGAAAAATAGAGCAGCAAGTAGTGTGTGATTCATATCAGATCACAATTATGCTCCATAAAACCCATTTTTATCCCCTATATTAGAAATATAAAAATATGACGATTTAAAAGCTGAAACATAGTTGAAAAGAAATGCAAACTCTAAATCAGGGTCAAGATTTGATGCCACAATCCCAAGACATAATCATACCGGATGAAGTATCTGTGTCATAAAACCCAATGTTCCAAGAACCTGAAATTGACAAAAGAAATTACGCTTGGGAAAGAAAAAGGATGAAGGGGAAAATAGAGGATGAGAGATTTCATGCCTAGTGTTGAATGCATTGTACCAGGCTGTCGATATTTTGCCACTAGAAGACCCATAAGTTCACATTTTCTGTTAAAAACTCTTAAAGAATCATACCCCATTTAATATATTACTTTGACGGAGCAGCAAATATAAAGCTTTCAAAGTTAAAGAACACTGTACCTCGATTCTACTCCCTAGCCTCATTTGGCCTTCATTTGAACACCAGTGCCTTTGAACCATAGTTCGGTATGGTCTCTAATTTGCAAACACCAACAAACCGAATGCTCCACCCTGTAAATACTATATATCTTAGTATAATTCGAACCGGAAACAAAATCGAATATGAGATGCAAGGAAAACATAGAAGTCGATATAGGTCGAACGTAAGTGAGTAACTTCTCTGCCTAGAGCTCAACAATGCCAAGTAGAACTAGTTGATCCACATTCTGCACGATGTCGAACCCTGAGAAAATGGTTCATCTTTTATATTCATATGGCTAATATTAGTTTCCGGCAAAATTTTGAATACTTCAAACTTTCTAGTAAAGGGTTATTCCGCATGGTTTTTTGTTGAGTAAATGTGAAAGGTTTTTATACAGGAAATTCAAATCAAAAGACACAAGAGTGATCTTAAACTCGACAACTATTGAAGATGTAAAATAAAAACTGCAAAGAAAATGAGACGACCTCACAATTCACATATCACATTCCAAATATTGTCACGTTCAATTGAATACAATGTATCAAACCAGAGTTACCTGAGCCTAAATGTCTCGTCCTGTATCACAAATCTGAAAGATCAATACAAATAATAATAGTAATATCCTGGTAAAAAATAAAGCAAGCGACAGAATAAACAAAAAAAATTGCAAATACCTCTTTCCAAAGATTGATAGTGCATGTTGCAGTTCAATGATTAAGATTCTCTGGTGGCCAAAAAATTAATTTTGACTACCCTGTGAAGAGCCAACAGATCAACAAGTCAGTTCTCGTTGCCTATGTTGGCAATTGCAGAGAACAAATGAGCCGCAATTTGATAAAGATATTGTTTAAAAGAATCGTTAAGTGATATGAATTTTAATATGCATCACCCCAAAATTATGGCCCACAAGTCTAAGAATCCTTAGAGACCGCAAAAGCAAGCATCAAAACCCTCATCTCAACACTCAGAGAGTTACGAATCTGCAAATCAAATCACCCATCTTACCGATAACTGAACATCAATATGTATAAAGAGCATGGAAAACAAGTTAAACAAAAAGGACTACTGAAGAGATGGATGTATGAAGCAACACTTAAGTCTAGAATTGCAATGCAAGAGTGCAACAACCTCTACCACATCCGATTTACAACAAACATGCTTGATAACGCTAAACTTAGTAATTAAAAAACGCTATAGTTAGTTACTAAACTTACTTAAAAGTTTCTAGCATGACTCAGCGTTGCAAACATTAGATAAGAAATTGAAAACTCAAAACGAAATGTTACTCAATAAAGGCACCTTAATGTAATTTATGCCTCAGATGTAGCTCAACAAATGCCTCAATATCTTCAATAGTTAACTTCCTTGCTTGTGCTGCATAATCCGATGAAGAGAATGTTAAAATATGAAAATAGAAACAGAAAAAAGGAAAAAAAAGTTGATTCTATTCTGATTTACTAGGATTACATCACTGTTGATCAAGCCACATTGTTCTCGCCGGTGCGAAATGTTATTTGCCTTTGCATGAGTTCGTCAATCCGGCATCTTAACTTGTTAGTAAAGGAGAAGCAGCGGCAGCTACAGCGTGTTTCCGGTCCTAGTTTGAGAAGGAAAGTATCATAACATCCTCAGCCTCATAAGCCAGATCTCTAACATCGGACACCCGCGTGTGGATCGACTCAATGCCATCTAGCTTATTCTCTGCATATTACAGAAAAGATTTCATCCATCTCAGCTCCTTTCTTAGATCTTTGACACGACCCGTTACACAAAATAAGAAATTAGCTTCATTGCCTAAAATTTAACTCAACTTCAGGACAGTGGATACTAGAGCAGAAGCTATTTCAGCTATCTCAGCAGTTATGTAATATTTTGGGCAATTCTTTTAGACCCAAAAAACCTTCTCACTGCACTTATATTTGCGGAGAGAAAAAAAATACTGTAAACCGGATACTTACACAAGAAATCTCCAGCAATCTTAATTCCAAAAAGTCAGTCGCTAGACTGCAGCATTCTAGTAAGTTAAGAAGGCAGAAGCTCTGAAATCTGTGACAACTTTAGCGGAAAGAGCAATATCATTGATATGTATTTCTTGTTCAAAACATGGTACCTTAGGGTGACTGCGCAATTTCTTAAGAGCAATGATATAAGCCAAAACCTTATTGACATCTTCTGTAATCAACCGCTTAACCTGTTTCTCGGAAGAAATGAAAATAATCAAAATAAAGCTGGCAAATAAAAATTATTACACGAGACAAAAGCTGTTTAAGTTCCCAAGTGACATTTTTTGAACGAATGAAGTGGTTGTAGAGAAGAGAACTCCCTGAAGAGGAGTAAACTTGCAGCAAACAACTTCAACCATCCACAATAGGAAATCTAAAGAAGAAACTAAAGGTCATACAAAAACCAAATAAGCAATAATAATCACATACAATTTCTTAATTTATATTCAGGGCAGTTTGACTTATTTTTGAACAATACAAGTTCAAAATTATCAAGCAATCCAAATAAAGCCCGACTTTCAGATTATTTTACAGCTATGATTTTTAAAGATTATCAGCATAAAATGAATTTAGCAACCCAATACCTGAACAAAACTTGGAAGCATGCAACCGGAATGTCTCATATGAAAGTTGAAACAATCATTACCTATATTCATCAGTCACAGTACATCAACATTAAAAAAGAAATTCTACAGTAATAAATATAGTTCTACCTGTATAGGACTGAGGGGTCCTGTGAACTGATCTATTCCAGAGATAACGTCATCTGGCGTGCTCTCACAAAGAGCAATAAGCTGCACCCTTTTTCTAAGCCACTTTTCAATTTCAGCTTCCCAGTTACTAACAAGACTGGTAAGAGTCACTATGATGGCTTTTTTGACGATGGGTCTTCCATCAGATCCTTGGCAAAGAAGAGTATACAGCAACGTGATTGACTGCAGGGTCTTCCCAAAACCTGTAATGGTGGAACAACAAATCAGTAACAGTATGCTTGTCAAGGAAAACTTCAGCAACTTTCCAAAATAATATTACGGGACGAGCAACAGGTCTTTACCCCATATCATCAGCCAGAATGCATCCATTTATGTCAGCCGAGTCACATAACCCTGAGATACAGTAAATGAATTGAACCCCATCCCCACAAAATCACATACAGAATACCTCATGAAATCAAAATATATATATAGCCAGATCACAATCAATTCCACTAATATAAAATTTCAAAAGGTGTAACCTCTGATGGGTCTAAGGGAAATGAACAAGCAGCGGATCCACAGAAATAATCCTCACATCAACAACCCCTCACCACATTCCTCAGACTTCCACAACACCAACGGCTCAACACCAGGCGGCAAGCTCACATTCTCTTCCACTTCCTCTTTCTCCACCACATTGGTCATATCAAAACTAGCGGCATCTAGAACAGTAACTGTATTGGTCTATGAATTGGTCTATGAATAACACAAACAGAAGAAACAAAGGTACTTCAATAATCTAAAATGATAAATAAATAAATAAAAGTTTCTGATGAACTAAGTACCAGGGATTTTATTAACTAAAATGCAAGCCTTCTCAGCTCTCCTCAAGGACAAGTGGGCGCCTCTTCCAGCCCTATATTTATTGTCATCCTACAGGTTCACCAGATGTTAGTAGATCCGGGAAAGGACAATAGTAGTTAAACTTGGGACAGAAGTAAAATATCACACTCGATTTTTACTCAAGCCAAGCCTATTCTTAACGAGCAGCGAACCACTTGTCAACCTTTTCTAGAATCTCTTTCCTTTTAAACACTTCTTCTGTCAGCTTCGCTAATTGAAGTTCTAGTCTCCAGCATTAACATAAGATCCACAAGCCCTGCAAATAGTTTTTAGATTTCAGTTGTCTTCTGCATACAAAAAAAAAGTAATAATACAGAAAAAATATAAATCCATCCTGCGCTTCTCGATCTATTTTTATTCCCAACCAAAAGCATGAAGGTTTAGATCAGCCCCTGCACAATCAACTGCATGTTCATCAAGAATTATGTGTTTTCCTACAGATATCATCAAGATCCAGCTTCTTTTCAAGACGAGATCTTTCATTTTGCTTTTCTTATGTTCAAGCTGTGATAGCTCTGCCTCGGCCTGTAACATACATCAACAGATGGTAAATGGTAAAAAAACCAGAAAAGTAAAAAGTATATACTCAGCAGCTTTACGATACTATTTTTATGCATAGCTAGTGAATTCAGCAGACAATATATTGGGCTCAGAAAGTTCCTCCTCCGACACTGCTATATTGCAGGTGATATCCTGAACCTTCTCCTGCTTCTTGACTGGGGTATCCATCAGATTCCAAAGTTCTAGAATGGCAGCAGTTATCTCTTGCAGCAGATGGTGAACTGACTTTCAGAAATCAGAACTGATACAGCAACAATAAAATTCTACATGGTCTCAGAAAATTAAACCATAAAGACAAACCCTTCTCATTCTTTCGGTCCTCAAAGCTTGCAAACTTTGTACAGCAGCAGACAACTTTTCAACAGTTTCACATTTCACTATGAATGTCCTTCGCTCATTAAGAGCCATGTGATCAATTGTCCTCAATTAGTTATGACCGAACCATTACAATCTCTTAAGACAAAATGTCAGTTGAAGATCTCAGAGAGCAAAAGCATATCAGTTAGTTTTCAAGGTACTACAACAAAGAAGAAAGACAGCAATGAGATTAAAGGAGAAGTAGCTCACATGGCACACTTACTTCCTCCTAACACAGAACTCACGCCATGCTTTTTTGAGAACGTTCTGGTAGCCTGCATTAGTCATTAGGAAGATAGGTAGCACTTTCCGAACCACCTTTTTTGTGCCAAACAACAACCCTTCAGAAAATGAAACTCAATGCATTTGAAAATAGAATAACTAAGAACAATGTCTGATAAAAAAACTACGGGCAATGCTGGTACCATACGAGGGACTGGAAAGAGAATAAATAGACTCCTCTCTTTATTGTATCATATATGAGCTTCAAATAAGTATTCCATTGGTAAGAAAATAGTTTCTGAGTCTTTAGGCATACCTGGGTTTAACAAAAGATGATAATAGGAGAAAGACGATAGTTCCCCCATCGTGTTTCACATTTGATTGCTTTGCATGGTACCTTAAGGTGATTGCTTAACTTCATAAGAGATCAACCGCTTTACCTGTTTCATGGGAAGGAATGAAAATAATTAGAATATAGCTGACAAATAAAAATAATGACACGAGATAGAAATCAGGTATTTTTGCGCGACTAAAAAATGGTCGTAGAGCTCTGTCGGGAGAGGAGTTAACTTGCAGCAAACAACTTCAACAAACTACATGAGGAAATCCAAAGAAGAAACTAAAAGTCAGACAATAAACAAATAAGCAATATTAATCGAGCATTATTTCTTATATATATCCAGTGCGGTTCGACTAGTTTTTGAACAATTCTTGTTCAAATTCATCATGGTACCTTTAGGGTGATTGCATAACTTCTTAAGAGCAATGATATAAGGCAAAACCTTAAGAGTTCTTGACAACTTCTGTATTCAACCTCTTAACCTGTTTCATGAGAAGGAATGGAAACAATTAGAATAAATATGGCAATTTTGCGCGACTGAAGTGGCTGTACAGTTCTGCCGGGAGAGGAGTTACCTTGCAGCAAACAACTTCAACTATATGTTGTAGCACATCCTTTTGTTAAATGAAATCACCATTTTACAACACAAAAAAAAAACTTATACTAACTACAGGAGGAAATCCAACGAAGAAACTAAAGGTCAGACAATAACCACATAAGCAATATTAATCAAGCATTATTTCTTATATATATATATATCCAGTGCGGTTCTACTGTTTTTGAACAATTCATGTTCAAATTTATCATGCAGTCCAAATCATATCTTCGAGTCCAAATCTGAAATCTAATCACACGGAGTGCCGGAGTGGAATCTCGATCTATTAAATACAAATTAAGAACATGACACTCTATCCTTGGTGGTCCACAAACAACCATAACAAACCATATCTGTCCGCCGATCGTATCAAATACAACTTAACCTAAATGAATTAATCATTACAAAACTAATAAAATAAACCAGACTTACCTCAAACCGTCCATCAAAACTCATGCTGAACTGACCTAAGACTGCCGAAGACCAACTTGAAGATGTAACAGACGCTGAAATTGCTGAACAGTAACTAAGCAAAACAGCAGCAAATGGTTTCCATGTATAAATAGAGAAATCGCAAAATGCAAAAGTTTGAAATGAATGAAACAGAAATTAACAACCATCAATAGTACTGTAACAACAATCACTTCACAGTAAGGTATCGAGCCAAAAAAGATAAATCCAACCTAAGTTCCCAACACATGCGACAACTACGTCTCCATTTACACCACACAGTATAATCAATAGAAGACCATAAGTCATATAAGTGGACTTCAAATACATACTTATATAATATCCTAAAGGTACAGAAAGAGAGGTCAATGACCAATGAAAAATGTATTCACAAGACACGTTAACTTGACTTGAAAAAATTTACCAGCAAACCAGCATTGGAGTTTCGTAAATCTTCCTGTTACAACTCATCAAGTTCCTCAACACACCTTTAAACGCGCTGCAAAAAAGGAAGTGAAAAATAACAAATGAGCAGGAGATTGTTATTTTCCTTTCATCTTCAGACAGATAATGTTAATGTAGCACGCTTTCCAGTACCACTTGAGGATAACACATTTCTACTTGAAAAAAGTTATAATCACAAATTGAGCATAATATATCCCAACTCCAACTTGAAGCAGAAACTTTGAAAAGAACAAAGAAGAAACTTAAATGTTGACGGAAAACATAGAAGTCGATATAGGTCGAACGTAAGTGAGTAAATTCTCAGTCTAGAGATCAACAATGTCAAGTAGAACTAGTTGATCCACGTTCTGCTCGATGTCGAACCCTGAGAAAATGGTTCATCTTTTATATTCATATGGCTAATATTAGTTTTCGGTAAAATTTTGAATACTTCAAACTTTCTAGTAAAGGGTTATTCCACATGGTTTTTTGTTGACTAAATGCGAAAGGTTTTTATACAGGAAATTCAAATCAAAAGAAACAAGAGTGATCTTAAACTGGACAACTATTAAAGATGTAAAATAAAAACTGCAAAGAAAATGAGACGCTTTCACAATTCACATGTCATTCAAGTGAATACAAAATGTATCAAACGGTCAAACCAGAGTTACCTGAGCCTAAATGTCCCATCCTGTATCACAAATGTGAAAGATCAATACAAATAATGATAGTAATACTCTGGTAAAAAATAAAGCAAGCGACAGAATAATCAAAAAAAATTGCAAATACCTCTTTCCGAAGATTGATAGTGCATGTTGCACTTCAATGATTAAGATTTTCTGGTGGCCAAAAAATTAATTTTGACTACCCTGTGAAGAGCCAAATGATCAACAAGTCAGTTCTCGTAGCCTATGTTGGCAGTTGCAGAGAACAAATGAGCTGCAATTTGATAAATATACTGTTTAAAAGAATCGTTAAGTGATATGCATTTTAATATGCCTCACCTCAAAATTATGGCCCACAAGTCTAAGAATCCTTAGAGACCGCAAAAGAAAGCATCAAAACCCTCATCTCAACACTCAGAGAGTTACGAATCTGCAATTCAAATCACCCATCTTACCGATAACT